>PNEQ01008735.1:0-27958 GCA_003012365.1 Medauroidea extradentata | reverse complement strand
AAAAATCATACCCATTCATAAAAAAGGAAGTGAATCTAATGTTGAAAATTATAGACCAATTTCAATTTTACCAATATTCTCAAAGGTACTAGAAAAAATAATCTATAATCAGTTAATAAACTATCTAAATTACAACAAACTAATATCACCAGATCAGTTTGGTTTTCAACCAAAAAAATCCACAACACAGGCTTTGTATTGTATCATTTTATTAGTAGAGCTTTAAAAGAACTTGATGAAAAGAACTCGGTAGCTGGAATCTTTGCAGATCTCTCAAAAGCCTTCGATTGTGTAGACCACCATCTCCTACTTAAAAAACTGGCTAAATATGGAATAAATGGTACAGCACTAACAATGTTCAGGTCCTCCCTTACAAATAGAACTCAACAAGTCTCCCTTTTACAATGCAATGACAAAAATCACTGCATTGAATACAGATCCCACAATAGGACTGTAAAAATAGGAGTACCCCAAGGTTCCATTTCAGGACCAATACTTTTCTTGATTTTTATTAATGATCTCCCATCTTCTATAAAAACTGAGTCTGCAACTATGTTTGCTGATGACACTTCAGTACTAATAAGCAATAAAAACATAGCTGATCTCAAAATAAATTTAAACAAGACACTACAAGATATGGAATCTTGGTTCATCAGGAATAAATTAACCCTTAATTTATCTAAAACTTTTATAATCCATTTCAGAACAAGAAATTTACCCAACCAAAGTTGCCTGGAAGCTAATACTGAGCTAAACGATGTATCCCTGCCCCTAACATTAACCCTTAATTTATCTAAAACTTTTATAATCCATTTCAGAACAAGAAATTTACCCAACCAAAGTTGCCTGGAAGCTAATACTGAGCTAAACGATGTATCCCTGCCCCTAACAAATTACTCTGTCTGATAATTGATGATAAGATGAACTGGAAACCGCATACTACAGCTCTATGCAACAGACTGAGCTCATTATGCTTTGCAGTCTATTCAATAAAAAAAACTTGCTCAGTAAAATCTACTATTGCACTCTATTTTGGAATTGTCAACTCCTTGTTATCATATGGAGTGATATTTTGGGGTGCTTCAATCAACTGGATAAAGGTATTCAGATTACAAAAAAAATTGTCCGTATTATTTCAAGTATAAAAGCACCTTCATCATGTAAACTGTACTTCAAAAAATTTAGAATTCTTACTTTGCCCAGCTTTGTATATATACCATACAATTATCTTTGGCTTAACAAATGTCACCTACCTGACCAACAAGGACATTCATTCTCATAATACCAGACACAACACAAATATTCACATGATTCCTCATAGAGCTATTCAAATCCAGTCCTTACTTTGCAGCTTCAGTATTAATAAATAACCTTCCCCAACCACTACAGCACACACTCAAAACAACAAGTTTTCAATGTTTTAAGAAACATCTTAAAACCTATCTCATTGAACAGGCTTTTTATAATGTTAGTGATTATTATGAAGTTTCTTAACACAATCCTATTATGTGTGAAAATTCATTTTATATAACGTGCATACAGGAATGCAATAGTGATGTACACTTGTTCAACTATAAATGAAATACTCAGGCCTCTGTGTATTTATAACTTGTAATTTTATATTAGTAATTAGTAAATATTTATTATTCAATTTGTATGATTACCTACTGTATATAATAGTCTACTTTTGTGATCTAATAACTCTGTCAACAATCTGGGTATGTTGTACGTATTTTGTAAATAGTCAATGTCAACATTTCATTTGGTGAACTTTCTACAACCAGTGTGCTTGTTATCTGGTAATTATATTGTTCTCTGCTCAGCACTATACCTGTGGCAGCTCGTAATAAGTTACACAAGTTTATTTTGTATATTTGTTACCTAGGCTAGTCTTGATTTTGTATATATTTGTTTTGTTCTGTACCACTAATATTGACAACTCCTAGCACGTAGTTGTGTGTATTTGGAGGCTTTCAAATAATAAAAAAAAAAGAATGTGCATGGTGCCCCGGGAGACACCCCCCAACCACCCCAATAATCCAAAAACTTTTAAGTTGCCCCAGGAAGCCTTCTCCCTTAACTGCTCCACAAGGCATAAAGGGGGATAACTGCATTTGGATTGAAATGAACTACAGGTTCTTGTTTGATTGATGGCTGCATTGTTGTTTATTTGAAATAAATAAATATTTTAGATTGTGTTTATCGAAATTTTAGTGCTGAATCCAGTTTCGTTGAAATAAAAGTCATAAACACAATAACTGGTGCACTAAATGTAGTTACAATTATTTTGTACAATGATTCTTCACACAAATACTAAGCCTTAGTCGCAACTGCAAAATTAAAGATTGAGGCGTCGCACACATTTATTTTTAACTGTGTATGCTAAACACCTCATCAAAACAAAAACTGCATGTATATAACTTATTAAATTACTGCTTTATTTAACAATCTATGGCACACAAAATATAATCTAATGAATATATTGGCAAATAAGTATTACTCAAGAAATACAAACTGAAACAATGAGTCAATTTTAAACTTGGAAAAATATTTAATATTTTATGCTATTAATTTCCAAAATATTTTATAAAATATTTTACTATTTAAGTTAAACATTTGAAAGAATGTAGGTACTTAAGTGCTATTATTCATCACAGAGTGAAGCCAGGGGGTGTCGAGGTATGCAAAATATTGCCCATTAGATCAGACAGGTAAAAAATGCTGCAATATTACACTTTGTTGTGTTTGTTTCATTCAACTTAAAAAAGGGTACTGATATGTACTTAAGTAGCCCTACATTCCTCAACTTTGCTTTCTTAGTGTTTATCTTCTGAAGCAGTTTCAGCTGCTACTGATTGTATATTGTAAATATGACTTGTCCGATATCTTTCTGCAAAAATGTACACAAAAAAAAAAAGATCCAAGGAAGCAATAAACTAAATCTAAATATAGCACTGTACTCTATTTCTTGATACGATATAACATTGCTGGCGTTTTCAATAAAGTTTTTTGACTATCAATTTTTGCTTCTGAATGGTATTGATTGTGGAACAGGTGCTATTAGTTCATGTTTCGTTGCTTTTGCATTTAAAAATTGCATTTGCATCCAGGGATCGCTGCAGTTTTTCTTGCAACACATGGGCGTACCCAGGGGGGTAATTTTGGGGGTTTAAACCCCCTCTGTTTCCTTATATAGGTATTATATTGGACATTAGAAAAGGTTTAATATGTTGCAAAAATAAAACATTAGGGTCAGTCAGGGTAATTATGAGACAGACAAAAAAAAGGGGGGGGGGGAAATTAGACACTCAAAAATTTCTGCTTTTATTAATGATTTCAGCAATGTGCATGAATGATGTTACATACGAGTCTGATATCTATTATGATAAAATAATTGAAATATCTCTGAACTATATATCTGGCAGTAGACAATATTTTCCTGATTAATGTTTTTCTAACCAAACAATTTCGTGCACTGCACTTTATGTTTTGTTACTCTGACTCAATTCTAATCTTCAGGAAAGTGTTTGTGGTTTTATTTGGTAGAACCTTCTTTTTCAGCTTGAGAACACAATTTTAATTTTTTTATTTAAGAAGAAAATTCATTTTAAAAATAGGGGTAAATATGAGACATCATGAGGGTAAATATGAGACATCATGAGGGTAAATATGAGACATCATGAGGGTAAAAATGAGACACTTCAAGGGGAAAAAGAAGACAAGTGGTACACATATATAAATATTTATTGTCCAGAAGAGTGTTGAATAAATGTACTGGAACTCAGGGGAGGAAGACAGCTTTAACAAAGAGAGATGAAGAGAGACTAAGTTCAAATCTTAAAATTATGGCGAAATGGGGCTTCCCATTGTCACGAGATCAAGTGCTTTCTGTATAACAAGATTATGTTGAAATCAATGGTATTAAAATCCCATTCAAAAATGGGAAACCAGGACATGATTGGTTTACAGCATTTCGAATCCGTAACAATCTGACATTGAAAAAAGCGGAACCACTAGATCAAAACAGGAGGCGAGCTACAAGTGACCCCTTCATCGTTTATGACTTCTACGATAAACTGGAAGAAGTTCTGTCAGAACTTGATCTTTTTGATAAGCCAGCTCAAATATAGAACTTATATGAGACATAATTTTGTTCTGATTCATCTAAAGTAAAGGGTGTAGCGGGAATAGGTCAGAAGTTTCATCGAAACATTACAGGCACTGGACAAGACAACACCACCGTTATGGCTTGTGTGTCTGCATCAGGCAGTGCTCTACCACCACTGATAGTGTTCGCAGCTTCCAAATTATGGACATATTAGAAAGGAACACATGATTTACCGGGAACTTTCTATGCTGTAGCTGAGAAAGGATACATGACTGCTGAAGTCTTTTCAGATTACTTTCAGAAATTCTGTCAAGTAATACAAGAAGGACCATTACTTCTAATTTTTGATGGCCACCTATTTCACATTGACATTAGCATTATAGACAGGGCAATAAAGGAGAGAGTAGTGATATTGAAACTTCCAGCTCATACCACTGATGTTCTTCAGCCCTTAGATAAAGCTGTTTTTAGACCGTTTAAATGTTTCTGGGAGAAGCAGCTAATAAAATGGCATCAAGAAAACCAGAGATCCCTAGCTTCCTCAACATCAGAATTCGTCAATTTAATTAGTGAAATATGGCACGAGGCTATGGAGCCAAATAATATAATATCTGGCTCTAAATCAACTGGGATATTTCCTTGCGATCGCAAGAAGTATCCCACCAGCAGACTTGGTTTTGTCAAGTTGAAACGGTACTCAGAATTGCAGCACACTGAGAAACGAAACTCAGGCCTAATTGAGACTGAACCTACAAGTGATTCTGTAGTTGAAAGTGCACTTTTACCTGTATCTAGCTCCAGTTTAACTTAATCTAGACCTCCCAATGATGCTGTAGTTGAAAATGCATTTTTACCCATACCTAGCTCCAGTTTTACTGAAACCACTACAGTTATACCCTCCCCATTGTCTTTATCTTCTTGGTCTACAGACTCCTTTCCTGATATATTTCCTGAAAATTCTTTCGAGAATATCCTACTTTCCAAATTAAACGCACTGAAAAAAACCATGATCAAGCGAAAAAGAGTGAACCCTACAGCAAAGGTGATAACATCTGAATAATATTGTTACAAGTTTGAGAGCACAAACTTTATATGTGGGCAATTCCCATGAGTTCTTTGGGATAGAGGTCTTATAATTACAAATAAAAGAGTTAAATTAAGTACTGGATTTAATAGCTCACAAAGCTATGAAATACACAAAACAGTAATCAACTAGAACTCTCAAAACACAATTTGTTATGCACACAATTACTCCTGTGTCACAGACACGTTAATTAACTTTGACAATTAAAGCACAAGAAAAGTCTACCATCAATTATTTAAACACTATAAATCACAATAAAATTCAGTCATATATCCAATCAACAGTATTTCTAATAATGACAATGTACAACCTTATCAGTCCGAACTGGTGATGGCTCACCATGTGCTCCGCAGCACCCCGAGTGCACCGTTGTCTTCACTCTTGAGGTCTTCTGTTCGACTCCCGTCGCGCACCTCCTCTTCGCCTGTCAGCCCGCCGCAGCAGTCCTCTTGTATCGCCAAACACTGCTCCGAAGGTAGCCGCCTGCCGCCTCACAGTAGACTTTGACGTCACCAAGATGTCTTCACTAGTCTCTCTCCACAGGCGTAGCACCTTCCTCTAGCACTTCCAATAGCGAACTCTCCTCAAATGTGCCGATTATGTGCTTTTATACTAGCCCAGACAGTCGGGTGTTCCCCGCATTACAGGGGTCTAAAAATAGATATTTCATCATGTTTCGGATGTGCTTGTCACGTCGGCCGCCCTCGAAGGGTTAAGACGCAGTTGGGACAGGTATCTATGACGTAGTTTCGGCGGGATTCCCACTATGAGCCACCCGGGCTTTGAATCATCGGCCAGCCCTCAAGGTGTTACGAAACAGCCGCCGACCACTGGCCTCCAGGAACATGGCACGCAACACTAGTGTTACAAGTCGAATGATCTTTCTACTGTAAAAAATCTTAAATTCCCATATCAATGACCATAACATTGGAGGAAGAATTCTGTACTGCTGTCTTGAAGTCACTGAAATCGTACACATTCTTCATGGTCCGCAAAGACTTCTCTACGTGATGATGAATGGCATCAGCGGACATAAAAGTGTGACCTGCTTCAAAATATTTTGCATTAT
The DNA here is from genome assembly GCA_003012365.1 of Medauroidea extradentata. Lineage (NCBI taxonomy): Eukaryota > Metazoa > Arthropoda > Insecta > Phasmatodea > Phasmatidae > Medauroidea > Medauroidea extradentata. The sequence goes on along the minus strand of PNEQ01008735.1, from coordinate 21,697 downwards.
TTTTCAACAGGTATCTATGAACTGTTGACAATATACACAAGAAATTCTCAATGGCCAATTCTTATTCTGCGCAGTGCATTTATCCATCCACAGATCTATTTCTTTAATAGATTGTTTTCAACCAGCTGTGAGAATATGATTATGGATGGACTTGATTTATTAATTTATTCATAGCATCCTATAGACTAAGTTGAGTGGCAAGTTCACTGAACAAAATAGGATTAATAAATAAATTGACAATGATTGTGTTGTATTGTTAAATGTAATGTTTGATCATGACTGACAAATCAAACAATAATGACATAATGTGGTGATGGGAGCAGTTAGTACAATATCAAAAGCTTTATAGTTGTATCTACAGCCAACAAATTCCTAAGATACTAAGCAAAAAGGTAGTAAATGTGTATGTACTAGGCTTCTCAACAGTAAGTATAATATCAGAAGCTAAATTGGTCCTATTTACAGCAGATACTGCTTTTTTTTCCTTAGCATTTGTTAGTTACGCTTAAAAAGCTTAGTACTACTTACAAAATTGGCATTTTTAATATACTTCCTGGGCAATTACAGCCTTTAAAACCTAGTAACAGATAAAAAAATGTATACAGATTTACATGGCAATAATATCTATTGCTACCCAAAAATGTCAGCTACCCCTTTTGTGCCTCGTGGGGCAGCTTAGTCCATCTATAATGAGCCCAAGTAATCTGTGTGTGAAAATGGCTAATTATGTCCGTTATGCCTATCAGATATCTGGTGCTGGTCATTTGATTTTCCTTTATTTACTTCGTGTAGAAATAAATGTTAATTTATATTGTAGTTGTTTTAGTCACAGCCAATTGCAATTAAAAAAATGCCACGTTTTACCATTTACAATGCAATCACATAATATAACTTAAGGAGGAATGTAGTACACCTGGCTGAGGGAAGGGAAAAAAATTGAAATGTGTTACGAAAGGAGATGGATGATTGGAGAGGATTAATAGTAGTGTGTGCTTAACAGCAATTACATAGATCTGTATATTAAAAGTCATTTTGTTAATAAAATAAGTTCAATTTTCTGTAGCTAAGTTTCATTTTGTGTGATTTTAATGATTTTTTTTACACAGCAGAGTTATAAGTTAGTAGGTAGATAATAGATTTTTGAAGCCATTGTTTGCTATTATGTGCATACCTACTGTTTTATTGTCATTTGGTTTATTTCAGGACTTATTAGGGGTAAACTGCAGCATGACAGAGGATATACAGAAAAAAGTATTGGAGAGTACAGTTCTTCATCCTGTTGTCAAGAAGTTCCCTCCAAAACCATCATATCAGAAAGCATTCCTTAAAGCATTCATGGCAGAGGCAGGTACAAAAAAGTAGGACAGTTATTGTACACTGTAGGTCTACACATAAATTAATGTACAGTAGACTCACAATAATTTGACCTTTGGTGATATGGCCATCCAAATAATCTGGCCTCATTGGAAAAAATATATATTCCTGCAATTTTGTTGAACAGGTTTATTTATTGCAGGCAGAAATTACATGCGATAAAATATTGTATCAACCTCTAAAATGCAATATTGTTTTTACGTGGCCAACACTCAATAATTAAGCCTGTATAATTAAATTTCACACTAGACTGCATTTTGGCATTTAAAATGCATTGAAAACTCAGTAATCTGTTTAATCCAGCTTTTTGTATTTCCAGCCCAACCGGTCACCACGTTAAGGTGATTTATTAGGTTTATTTTACTCGCGCTTGACCCAGCGTCTCTCGCGTCTCCCTGGAGTTGGTGGAGTTGGAATAATGTTGACCCAGGTCAGAGGGAGTTGTACTCTTAAAGGGCGAAGGAAAACGCTTTACTTCGTGCGTGCATTTGTTTTTGTGATGGCCGAACTAGTAGAAGTTATCGGGAATATAATAGAGAATGAAGAATTATCATGTACGAAATAAATAATTACATTCTGCTGTAAATAACACCATAACACCATTCCTTCATCATCGGCTCTAATATTTACATCATTTTCCAATGTTGTTTGGAATAATAAGTTATTCTCATTAATATCACTACGAACGTTAACAGACCACGATGTAGCAGACTGGCACGAAAACGTCTAGCAGACTATTTGCCCATACAACTCTACCTCGCGAGGTGGAGCGGCGGGAGCACGACCTACTTGACCTGGCGAGTAAAACGGACCCCGCCACATTGTTTCCGGTAAGTAAAACGCCTAGGAGTGCCCCGGGAGCTGAAAGAGCAAAAAGAGACGCCAGGTCACGGCGAGTAAAACAAACCTATTCTGAACCTAGTAGAGCAAGTAAGTTAATACCTTTGTATATAAAAGAACACAAGTTTCTCTGACCAATCTAGAAAATTTATAGTGGCACTTACTACAGTTGTAAGTTGGAGGTTCACAATAAACTAACTTAAACATTTTGGAAGACAACATTTAAAAAAGTTCACCAGCTCTTACTGCACGAAATTCAACATAAGAATGGTAGCAGCACTTTGTATGGTTGGCAGCAAATTATCAATTGTAGTTACAGTATATATTTTTCTTATTGAATTTTGGATATTATGTATTTTATAAAAATGTTATTGCTTCTAATTTAGGTTTATACCATTATCAACTGCACAAATGGTGTATGTAAGCAGACAATAGTAAGTACTATTAGTTACATGAATGTTTCAGTTTGACTACATACTACTGTTTGCTGAGACCTCAGAATGATTCAAATCAATGTCAACATTGAGAAAAATGTACTTTTGAAGTTTTGGCTCCGTCTATGAACAACATTCAGCCTTTATAATTGGTTCAGCCTTGCGTGGAACCTGGCTGCAAGCATATGAGAACAAAAATTTGTGTCCTTTTTTCGTGCAACCTTTTGGTGTTTTGTAGTTACAATATACAGTAATATATTCTTTGGATTGCTCACAGGTGGAGGAATCTGGAGCAGAGATATGCGACGAGCTCTACTCAGCCCTGTGTAGTGTATTAGTTGAGCAGGGGCAGCATGAAGATTATCATTATCGCCACTATCTTCTACCAGATGATGCTGCTTGTTTGAGTTACATTGTGCTGAAAGAGAGCTGTAGCATTGTCTCTGGCGGCACAACTGGTCTCTGCACTTGGCAGGTACCATTGACTAAAGTGTTCTTCTTATTTTTACTGTAAGTTATGCCATTCCAATCTTCTCTGACAACTGTTCAGCCATTCCAAGATAGTGGGAGAAATTAAAATTATAGAAAAATATAAATAATTTTCTCACAGTTCTCTGTATATTAAAATTAATTCCACTAGAGAAAGTGGTAAATTTTACAAGTGTAGGCTAAGTTTTTAAACTTTCAGGCATTGTAGATATGTAGCTCATTACAGTAAAACGCCGATTATCCGTGTTAATTAATGTCAGGTAATGCACGGATAAGTGAAAAACACGGATAATCCACTAAATGACCAGAGCAAAATAAGTCATTGACTTTGAATAACGGACTTCTCTCTGTCTGCTCCGGGTGAGAGGGAGTAACAAGAGACTTGCATACAGCCTAAATCTACCTTATAACTATAACATAACAATGTTACAATACGCTATTATTGATTGTGACATCTTAAAGCAACTTAAATTTCTACAAAAATTTAGTGTACAGTGACGTGCAAATTGACATACTTTTGTTTCTAATGTTTACAAAATAAAGATTCACAACCACGTTTATTGTACGTTTGGACACCTGCACGTATGTTAAGTATTTGAGATTGTATTCACTTCATTTAATGTAGACATGCACGAGGGGTTTGTTATCTCAGCCTGAGCCATCTTGCTACCCTTGCACGCACTCCCCTTTATCACTCTGGAATGCACATGGCGTGGCGTGACTGTAACATTGCTGCGAAGAAGGCTGTTGCGCTGTTACCAGCAGCAGCTTGCCAGAGCAGTACACTAGCCAAGCCAGCTGTGCGGCAGTCACTGCCGCCTGGTTGTTGCAGAGAATGCAGAATATTAAAGTTTGCACCTATTCTACATACGTTAGTAACATTGCACTTTAAATTTGGTTAGTTAGACATGCAAAAAAGAAAGACATCTGTTCTCTGCACTTTGTTTGCATGTCACTTGAACATGTCAGTTATTTTTAGCTGTTTTTGTGACGTGGTACGAGTCTTCTATATCTCATTACGAATTGTTCTAGCAGCTACAATATCACTGTACTCAAATTTATATTGCTCCATGTAATCAAGTAGCGCATAGACACACTACAGCGCTGCGGTATGACTCACGTGTTCACTGGCATTATCTTCACACTCGCTGTCTGATGATTCACTGTCACCGTCAGCCGCTGTTGTTGCTGCATGTACTATTTCTTTGTTCATCATTTTCTTGAAACCAGGTTCACAAACGTCAATTTGGAGCCACTCATTTAGGTTTTCCTCGTCTACATTTTCAAATCCACTTAGACCAGAAATTAGAGTAAGCATTTCAGTGCTTTTTGGTTGATCGTGTGGGAAACCAAAAAAGTCAGGGTCTTCTATCTCAGGAAGGATTTTTCGCGACAAACAATTAAGTGTTTCTTGTTTCATGTATGACCATGCTTTCGAAATTCCATACAATGCATCTAGAATTGTGAGTTTCTTCCAAATTTTGTCAGGTCGTCTTCTTCATTTGCAAGAGTTTTCAGTAGGTCAGATTGGTAACGACGTTTCATCAACTTAATGATGCCTTGATCCATAGGCTGTATCAGCGAAGTGACATTGGTTGGAAGAAATTTTGCTGTAACTAGACCATCATCTGATGTAAGAACTGTCTCGTTGGGATGTGTAGGAGCATTATCCAACAGCAAAACAGCTTTCTGCCGCAAACCTTTTTCTTTCAAGAAAGACTGAAACACTGGGAACAAATTTATCTTTAAACTAGCTTTGAAAAATATCTCTTGTCATCCATGCTCCCTTTTGATTATAATAATGTACTGGAAGGTTCGCAATATCAATACCCTTAAACAGTCTCTGTGTTTTTGCTTTACCTGTCACTAGAAGTTTGTGTTTGTGACTACCAGGTGCATTTCCACAACACATTGCAGTGAATCATTCTTTAAATGATTTGCATCCAGGAGCATGTTTTTCTTATTCAATAGCTAAGGTTCTTGATGGCAAACATTTTCAGTACAACCCGTTTCGTCTGCGTTGTATATATGGTCAGGTGTTAAGCCTTCTTCAACAAACTTTTGAAATTCGACATGAAATGCAACGGCAGCAGGTGCATCAGTACTAAGACGTTCTCCCTGTATTGTGATGTCACGAATACCATATCTTTGTTTAAATCGTTTTAGCCACCCTGTTGATGCAGTAAATTCACCTTCCAATCCTAAAGCTTCATGGAAGAACTTTGCCTTTTCTGCACACAAAGATCTAGACACAGGTATTCCTTCTGCTCGCTTCTGGTTAAATCAACGCAACATAGCAATGTCTAACTTTTCATAGGATGACTTTTTCATGCTCTTCCGTTTTGAATGCCCCGACCCACTGTCACAGTTTTTAGCAAATTCCATTAACTTTTCTTTGCTTTTTCGTATGTCTCTGACTGTTTGTACACCTATGCCATATTCCATTTGCTACATTACTCACCAATTCACCTTTTTCTAGTTTTTCAATCAATTCTAACTTTTGCTTTACTGTCAGAAAAATTATTTTACGTTTCAGCGACATTTTCGGCGTTTTACACGTTAACACAATGAAACACGTTTTACGTTTAATGTTCATGTTAAAAAATTTTTGCATGGAATACTACCGCAGCCTGCTGCGCATGTGTATCACTCGACTGTCCTGCGAGCAGGCCAACGCACACCCACCCTACACTACACCACCCCACCTGCCATGACAGTCTAGCTGGCGTAAGCAAAGATGATGTTGCGCTTATCATATTTAAGATTATGTTGCCGTTGTGGTTATAACGGTCGCGTTGCTTGTCTAAGTTTATAAATATTTAGCAGAGTTTCATTTGCAGATTCACGTACAGTGAACACAGTAGTCAATGTATATTGTGGATTTTAGCCTACACATTCATAAAAAAATTAAATCTACTTCAATCTATTAGAATGCTACACGTGCATGAATAATCCGCCGAACGGTTAATCTGCACCATAGTCGACGTTTTACTGTATTTGAGGTCACTACTCATTTGTAGGTCGGTTTATTTGATCTACCCGTAATTTCTACTAGATTTTGTGTTTATTCAAACAATTTAAAAACACACAGCAGACACTGTGATTTTTCTCTTCATTTATTTAAGTTTTTAGTTGTGATTAAATAAAGATTGCTGGCTTTTGCTGCCGTTGTCTGCATTATCTTGGCTTCTGGGTGTGAGCCACATCGAATAATTGTCTTGCGACATTTCGTCAGTCGTTGGAGCTGCCATCGTATAGCCTAAGGACCTTCATGTCCTGCACATATTAGTAGGGCGTCAACGACTGGCAAAACTTCGCAAAACAATTATTTGACGCAGCTTGTACCCAGAAGCCAAGTTAATGTAGTTGTTATGAACTAAGAAGTATAGAGAACTCTTCAATATCATTCGTTGAAGTTAGTAATGTGAACACATGTACATATTTACCAAGCCTAGTAAAGACATCATCAATTCTGTACAACTGGTCAACATAGTTTTATGTTTGTGAAGTTTACTCTTATGTGTAATCAGGCCTCTGGCCCAGTAATTGTTTTTGCTGCCTTAATAGTGATTTTGTAATTTTTTAGAAGGTAACCTCATCAGTTAGTTGGTTTTTCACTCTGATTTATTTGTTTGTTTCTCTTGATGGTGTATCTGACATAATTTATTGCAGGATGTATTGTATACTATTTTTATTCCGACTATGGCTAATCTCAACTAGTTTTCCTCCCCCCTTCCCGGTGAGTTTCTGTTGGAATGACGTAGTGCAGCAGTGACATACATTTGTTGTTGATTTTACACCAAATAATATATTCCCATTGCAAGAATCTTTTAAATGAACTGCTAATGTGACAGTACTTCACAGTTTTTTGTTAACATTTTCTTTTATGACCTCCATGCATTAATTTTTTTTTGAGATTGTGATGTTTTGTATTATTTTAAAATATGCTGAGGTTTTGGTCTGTGTTCCTTGTGAGACTAACTGTAGTTATTTTCCTGCCACAATTGTATGATATGAATGAAAATTCACACCTTTATAAAAATAATTGTAGCTGGTGATTGTCGTTCATTGCACAGATACAAACTGTTACCAAGGTAACATCATGCTGTTAACAAAGTGATCAGTTGTGGAGATTGCTCGTGGTTGATATCCTGTCTGACTTCAGCCATCATATTGCGCAAAAACATAAATAAAAATTATGTGACAATTACAAGATAAAAAATTTTTTATACCAGCTTTCTCAACTAAAACGTTAGATGCTATTGATCATGTGACACAATGACTGTCCAGGGGAACAATATAGAGTTTTACGTCTACTAACATACAAGCAGTGCCAAAATATTCCTGTTTCAGATGTGTGTTGTGATCTTTATAATGTAGATGCTAAATGGACACTATTTATATACATTTCTTTGACCCTAAAAAATTTGCAGTAACAGTAATTAGTATTTTCCCAATCATTGTAATTTTTTTGTATTAAAAATTTATTTGTCAAGTTGCAGTATTATTACTTTCAGCATTTACATAAAAAATGTTCAGTTATTCATTTTAGTACACATATAATTAAAATAATAGATTGCTGCTAACTACATGTAACAGTTGCTTGTACTCTGTATGTGTAATACTGTTGCAGGCTTCGCAGGCTTTGGCAGAATGGTGTCTGTCACACCGTACCTTCATAACCAACAAACGTGTGCTGGAATTGGGCTCAGGGGTAGGTTTAACTGGTTTAGTGGTCACTTTGTGCTGTGACCCTGTTTCGTACATCTTCTCCGACTGCCATCCAGCAGTTCTGGACCTTCTGAAGGAGAACGTGGCTAGAAACTTGGCCCTGGCATTGGGTGTCACTGACGATGTCACAAATCCCATATTAGATAGTGCTGATAAGCACACATTATTGTACAGTTCTACATTTAAACACACAACAGTAGAAGTGATTAACCTACCTTGGGAATCTGTGCCTTTCAACTCCTCCATAGTTCCAGATGTCATATTAGCAGCAGGTGAGATGATAATTTTTTTTGCAGTTGAATATTATAATTTTATTGTACAATTAGTACTGTAAATATTATTGTAAAGTCATACATTTAACATATTCATAAATTAATTGTGTGTTTTTATTTTACTGGCTTGTATGAACAAGTAGCGAAATAAGTAAATAATGTATAATTAAATTTTATTGGTGACTGGGTAAATTTTCAGCAGATTGTGGCAAACTTTTCCTCATAACTGTCCAGTGAACATTTCTGATAAACAAACTGCTCAATTAAAGTGGGTTCATGGATGTAGGTGGAACTGTAAGTGCATGGCACAGTTCTCACCTGGTTTTGATGAGAGAATAAAAGTTGTAGTTTCGATGACAGACAGACCAAAAGGAAAGTTTATGAAAAGACTATTTTATTTTGGCATCTTGTCAGTTAATATTTTTACACATTCAAATACAGTAAGAGGGAAGTTTATTTGCACACTTGTGTTAGCTGGTGCTGTGTCTCCGAGCTTACAGTGTAGAACTGCTTTTATTAATGTGTTGTACAACTCCCATGCTGTGTTTTTCTCTGAACTAAAAATATTGTTAAAGCCTTTAAATAATTGAGGGAAAAGGCACGTAAAGGAAAGGAAGATGCAAATACTGCATGTGGAAAAACACGCTGTTACTTAATGCTTTTTGTGTACTGTATTACCATTTTTTTTCTTGCAGCCTAAGCCTAAGCTTAGTAGCATTGTAATTTCAGAAATATAAAATTAATAATGTGTGCTCATTGAAACAAACGCGAAACTTCATGCAAATTTTTCCTGAGAAAACGATATTGCTCTGTACTGCAGTCAATCTCATTTTATGTTCCCAAAATGTTCATACCATTCTTTTGATGCAAGATTAGGATTTTCTATCAACGTCTTTATCCTTGTCACAGAGTGAGGTGGTCCAACTGTAACAGACTCAGCTTGCATTCGGGACCCAGGATTTGACAGATCATAAAAACGTAGGACAATGTAAAAAGGAACATTATGTATCCTTCTACCACCATGTGCTTTCCAGCTGGACAATCCAAACATGTAAACAGTTAAGGTATATTATGATTGCAATAACATCAAATGTGTGTTGTGATTTTCTTTTGATTATTTTTAGATCTCAGGCAAGTATTTTATTTTCAGTACTGGCTGCACATTAATCTTACTAGGGTTAGGTGGGCAATGTTAATGGAGTTATTTCATATTACAGTAACTCTACAGATGTTAAGTTGGTGTAGTCATTAAAAATTTAACATTATTTATTGTATGTTTTCCTAGGTATGCTCAAAATTATAACATTTAATGGCATTGCCAAAAATAAACAAACATGTATTGGTAACATGATTTTTTCATTTCTACTTGACACCTAAAAAGTTTAAATAATAGAAGCATATCTTACTACGACAAACTGAAGTTGCAAGAGCGTATGACAGTGCAAGCAAACGTCTTTTAACAAAATTAATTCTTTCAAGCATTATGACAATTTTTTTCATGTTGCCTTCAATTTGAGTCTGCACTATCAGATCATAAAGCCGTATATGCCTAGTTTAAGTTTGAAGTAGTAGACTATAAAAAAACTTACCTTTTGTGGTAGTAGCATCTAACTTCGAAATATCAGTTATCATGTGCGACTCACAAAACAAAAATAAAAAACTTCTTTTAGACTACATGGCAAAAATTTGCACTCTCACAACTTAAGCAGAAATAATATATCAACAAAAAAGCGGAAGTAATTAACATGTAACTGTCCAGATCAGCTTTAAATCATTTTGTTAATTAATACATATGGTTAAAGAAGTACACTGTAATGACCCAGGCATTCATACGTGTAGGTCTTCTAGCCTTTTATATTGGTAATATGTAGGCCTACATTTTTACAGCTGACAGGCACAAAATCTCAAGTGAATTTGATATTAAATGGTACCACTTATTTGCTTAAAATAACATTAAACACTGACTTTTTCGTACGAAAAGAATTTATTGAGCTGGCGCCTCGAAAAAGTATGTTTTCATATAGGCCCACAAGAAGAACCGTAAATATTTACCCACAAATTCTGTTAAAATAAAAGGTAGGTAAAATTTTTTTATTTTATGTATCACATTTGTCTGGCCGGATTATCTACTTCTTACTTAGCGACTGGTTTTTGTAGACATACCAGCTGAATTTCCCTGCTTCCGAAACAAAGTCTTAATATTCCTTTGTCGTTGGCGTTTACAGGCCGGGTATTTTGATCCCTGTATTGCAATATATTACAATTACATATACTGTACGCATATAATATTGAAATAACACCTTACAAGAACCATAAACGCACACGAACACACGAGAAGCTACACTCGCAAAGGCCGTCCTTTGTTTTGGTCACCGGACGTCGTAATATTTCATTGGCGATTACAGGCTGGGTTGTATAATCCCCACATTACAATATATTAAATATATGCACAGAATATTAAAGTAACACATTATAAGAATCTCAAAAAAACACAAACGCAACCACATTTTCACATTCGCAACTGACTATTTTTTGTTTTGGTTATAGGTCGACTGATAATGGTGTGGTTATTTGTAAATTAGTTATAAAATTATGCAATTTGAATAGAGTAAAATAGTTAACTGACTAATGATGTATCGGAGCCGTGGTGTTACATTTCCTCTAAAACGCTTACTTATTTTTCACGTATAATACACACTATTTTCAGTGTCAGCGATGGAAGTTAACCAATTTGTTGATCAGGGCTGCCATTACTGCATCAGGTCATACAATCACATCCTGTTGTTTTAAATAGTATGTTATTCTGCCACGTATTACAAATATTGGTAGCATTGGCTGTCAAAATACGGAATTCTTAAATGGGATGAACTTTTTTTGTAAGATCCACTGTGTGTGTGCATGTAAACTGGGTGTGTATGCGTGTAAACTGGGTGTGTATGCGTGTACACTTGTGTGTGTGTGCACACATGCATGGGTGCATGCGAGAGAGAAATATTTTATGTATCACATAGCAGGAGATGGTATGACTGCTCATTGGTCATTGTGGTCAGGCTTTGTTTTGAAGAGTGTTCTGCTGCATTGTGACCTGTGTGGTCGCCTTCACCGACTGAGCGAACCAATGGCATCCCCAGTCCTTGACTAGCTGTATGTCTGTGCAGTTGTCCGTGGTAGTGTTTGTTTTGTCCCTAGTCCATTAAACACACTTGATATTATGGCCCATGCCACCTCCTAAAGATGCACCACAGGGTAATACTGCTAAAGGAACAAGTAAGATATTCTGGGAATGAAATACATGTTTCCATGGCTATAGTGATGGAGGACATGAAATAATCCAAAAGTTTCACATTTTATACTTAGGTACTATTGAAAACCCTTCTGACAATGAACAGAGTTTGTTTATTTTTACACTGGTGGCATCTCACGTTCCCAATAATATTTTTCATTATACATTATAATAGGCAGTGGTTAATCAAATCTAATGGAAATCACTTATTGTACAAACCAGTAAATCTTACCTCCAAATTTAATTATTTACATTATTTTTTGAAATTTTGTTTTTTGTTTTCTACGAAGACACACTGGTTTCTTGTAATATAATATGTGATCTGCACCTAAAAAGGTTTGCCATGCAATCTAAAAACCTATCATGTTGACTGTTTTCAGATTACTGACACGTTACTTTTGTTGTGGTCATTGACCGTCTAACAAGTTCTGAACTCGTAACCTCTTAAAGCTGCAACACAAATTTTAGAAGTTCTGTAGTATATGTAAATAAAAATTTTGTTTTGCAACCAAGTCTGACTCTCATACACCTCAAAAAACTATTTTATCAATATTTTGAGTCTTTTGCACATACTGAAACAACTTTGTAAAGTAAATTTATTTGATTTCAAAAACTGTAAGTGAAGAAAAACTTGTAGTTATGATATTTATTTGTTTTTTAAGTTTATAATAATAGGTATTAAATGTAGCTAATGTGTTGCCAGATGTGGTGTATGACAGCACCATGTTTCAGTCGCTGTGTGATGCTTTTCATCACCTGATAGTGAAAGTGAACACCAAGTGCCTTATTGTATTGGCTTGCACTGAACGCAACACACGCACACTTGACCTGTTCTTCAGTATGTTAGGTGAGTCCATTGTGTTTAGTTTACTTTGCATATGTGATATTGTTTTACTTTCAAACTCTTGTTTTGTCAACACTTCTTATTTATTTTGTTGAAATAAATACAGTAGAGCCCTGATTTAATGAACTTGGGGATAACAAAAACAGTAATTTAACGAAAGGATTTTAAAAAATCATAAGAAACAAATGTATGAAATAGCTAAGTAACTTTGATAAAATGGAATATAAATTGTAATGTAAGTATATTAAAATACTATAATTGGCCGCAGTATATACTCATTTCTCCGTAGATAAGCGTAAACTATCCTTCGAGAAACAAAAGAAAAATTGGAAAAACTTTGGCTGCTGGAATGACTTTGAGACGAGAACGCGCGGCCGAGCGAGCGATGCTGCATTGCGTAACATGCGTGCCTAGATCCTCACCGTGGCGGCTGGTGAGTAATCGAGCATGTATGTACTCAGTCTCCACAGCACAGTGGTAGACAGCACAGGAACTAATTCACAGATAGTGCTTCACATCTCTGTTAGAATGCGCAGCAGTGCAACTGGCTGTATTGATTAATTCTATTACCAATAGAATGCAGTGGTCTCCAGCGTGGTCATTTTCTATCATGTCCCGTGATAAAATCAGTGTATTTATAAATATTATGAAACTATATTATTTATACAGACTTTTTACAACAAAATTATTGCTGTAAGCATAAATCATTCCGTAGCTGGTTCAGCAATCATACCGTATTGGCCTTATTATAAGACAATATTTTTTACTATAAGTACAATAAGATAGGTGGTCGTCTTAAAAACGTGACCAACCTTTTTAGGTTATTTTCTGTAACCTAATTTTCAAGTAAAGTTTACAGAGAATTGGTGTTTTCTCTATTACATGCAGGGTTTTACTTATGTTTTAAATGTATAACATCAATTGTAAACAAGGCTGTTTGCAGGAGTATTATTTCCATGACCAATTTAGGGTAGCCTCAAAACCAACAGTGTATGAACGTAAACAGTATTCTTTCCGCTGTTTGTCCTAGAGTACATCAGCACTAGAAGCGTAATTGTAATATTTGGCTGTAATTCAGTGCTACTGTCACATTATGGCCGCCATCTTGAGGCCGTTTTCGCAGAAATTTATGTGTAGTGCACTTTAGTTACCATATTCACATTGCTGGTTTGTGTTCTTGTATGTAAACAGACATCTTGGTTAGTGGTTTATTTTTTCAAGGAACATAAAATGGAACATGGTAGAGTTGAAAAACTGAGAAGTATGGCACTTCAATTCAGTAAAGGAGAAAGGCGTAGCTATGATGCATCTTTCAAGGTTTTGGTGGCAAGATACGTCATTGTAAATAACAACAGTGCAGCAGCACTGCATTATGACGTCACTGAGGCAAATTTACGTCTTTGGAGAAAATATTTACCGAAACTTCAAGAATGTAACAAAACTAGACGTGCATTTCGGAGTCCCACAAAAGGACGACACGACAAACTCGAGAAAGATGTTGTCGACTTCATTCAAGAGAAGCGGAATGCGGCATACCAATATCATGAGAGTTAATTTCTTTGAAAACTCTTAGTAGCTAGAAAAATTAATAATCCGGAGCAGTCTTTCCATGCCATCATTGGATGGGTGAAGTGCATGATGAATAGGCAAGGATTTTCTTTCAGAAAAAGATCCACACTAGCCCAGCGTCTGCCATCCAATTTTGAAGACAAACTGTTAGCTTTTCGAAGGCAGAGAAGACTGAGAAAAGCAAATGGGTATCTTATGAGTCAAATGGGCAGTTACAACCAGACTCCTGTGTTTTTTTATATGCCTTTGAATACAACAGTAAACGAGAAAGGGGAGAAAACAGTGTTGATAAGAACAATTGGGAATGAAAAGTTGCAAGTGACTGTTATGCTTGCTTGGTTAGGAGATGGTAGCAAACTTCCTCCATATATCATTTTGAAAAGAAAGACTATGCCTAAGGTTACATTGCCAAAAGGAATTTTCGTGAGAGTGCAAGAGAGTGGTTGGATGGGCAAAGAGCTTATGTTGGATTGGATGGCTGTTGTTTGGGGCAGGTGCCGTGGAGCTGGACTTGGTAGGCAAGGGATGCTTGTACTGGATGCTTTTCGTAGGCATCCAACAGAGTCTGTGAGAAAGTGTGCTATAAAAATGAAAACTGACTTGGTTATTGTTCCACGTGGGATGACTAGCCAGTTGCAGGTTCTTGATGTGGTAGTCAATAAACCTTTCAAAAGATTTATTGAAGAAGAAGTACAGTGATTGGCTTCTAGCAGGAGATCATACTCTTTAACTCCAATGGGCAAGATAAAGAAAGTTTCACCTGGCACATTGGTCGAGTGGATTTTAGCTTCATGGCAACAAATTTCAAAGGACAGTATCGTAAAGGGTTTCAAAAGATGTTGCATTTCCAATGCATAGGATGGGGCTGACAACAATTTGCTGTGGACTGCTCCAGGTGATGCCAGTTCATCTGATGAAGATGCTGATTGGGTAAAAGGAAACAAAGACCCTAGTTCAAGTGATGACACAAGTGATGATGATGATGCTACTGCTGCAGTTGAAGATGATTACGGTAGTTTTCAATGTATAAAAATTTTAATAGTACATAGAGGCCTATTGGTTAAAAGTCTTCATGTGATTTTAGAACTGCTCATAATGATAAAAAGACTTTAAGTATGTGTTTTTCATAATTACCATAAATAATAAACTTTAACTTTTGGTTGACAGGTGTTTTGTCACTTTCATAAACTTAGAATAATGAAAGAGATTTGCTGTGAACCATAATGAAAGAGGTAAATGTCGTCCTACATTCATAACCAATTAATTCTTCATTCTGGCATTTGTAAAATTGGGGGGGTCGTTTATTTTTAAGGCTGTCTTATATTCGGGCCAATACATACACACCTAATTCAAGGCAACTACAGCTGCAGGACAAAAAACCTAATCTACCAAACAGTGCACACAGTGTGATGTTGAGTGCATTACGCTCACTACAAATACACTAAGACAGAGGATGAATGGCCACATGGCCATTACCAAAAAAAGCAATAGCCAGTTCCAGCCAAAGCCTTCAAGATAAACCAGTTGCTATACATGCAGCCTCCCATAAACTCTCTTTTGATTTGTGTTATAACACCAGAGAGGTGAAAGCCTTACCACCTTCAGACAATAGTGCAGAACTGAGGTGCTGGGAACTTGTAATCTATCAGTAAATCACAAAATCCAGACAACCACTAAGCCTTAACATACAATAGCTTTCTTTCAAATTTCCCGCTACACTCTAGTCCACACCTCGGCTGCTAGGTGTACTAGTTACCAACCATTGGTTACAGTCCACTGTACTACAGTGTGCCATCAATCGCCGCCCAAGGAAGCTGGCTTGGCCAGCGAAATGCTACATCCGTGCAGCTGCACAAAAACGTTTAAATTTCCCACCACACTCTAGTTTGCCCCTCGGTCACTAGGTGTACTACATAGTTAACAACCACCGCTTATTGCCTGCCATACTACAGTGTGTAACCATTCACCGCCAGAAGAAGCTGGCTTATTCAGCGAAACGTTGGGCCCGCACAACAGCGCGTAAAATCTGTTGTCCATTTTTCTTGTGTTCTTCTACCTGCAAGTAAGATTCTGTAAGTACCTACTTGTGCATCTCTGTCTACATGTTTTAATAACTATTTTCTATGTTATTAAAAAGTTGTGGAGTGACTGACAATTTTTTTTATTACTGTATGTACAGTTGGTTTTCTCTATCAGTGGGCCATTAGTTACAACAGCAAATTTTCTCTCGTGGTGAGCAATTATAGTAGCATCTTATCCACACACATACACAACTGGAAAGCATATTATAAAGTAAGTTCTTGCATATTAGTACTGTATGTGGATTATAGTGGATTCTCTATAAATTGAAACCTAATGGACTGAAATATATGCATCCATGGTTACACATTCCTGGGCCCATTTATTTATTTTACAGGATTTTAAGACCACATCCATTGAATTTTCTCATATATTGTTTTTTTTTTATGAGTTCCATGAGAAACGATGGCTAGAGAAATTGTTTGTGACTTGCAAAAGAACCGCTTTACTTAACAAAATAAACTTTCAATACTAGATTCAATTTCTTGGACGTACTCCATTGCAAAATTTGCAATGGAGTACGTCCAAGAAATTGAATCTAGTCACGAACTCCCACTGCACAGTTCTTTCAAAGATCAAACTTTCAATAGATACACCAGTTAACTAGGTATTTCTAGAGAGTAAAATGTCAAGAGCTTGCCAAAAAGTAAGTGTACTCCTACAGTATTTACAACACTTGCTTTATAGCTCTCAGTGTTACATTACCCTAAACTACTGTTCACAATTTTTTATGTATATTGTAATGCCAATAATTTAATGCCTTTTTCCCTAGTTCTTCATAAATATATAAACATTTATAATAAACACAGTAAAAAGTGAGGTTTTATTGTGTGTGTTTTCAGCATTCAGTGGTTTGTATGTCGAGACTGAAGTAGTGGCTCAGCCCACTGTGTTCACATACAGCAGTGATCCTCCTGTAAAGATCTACACTATAACCAACGTACCACTAGAAGATAGGTAACAATTTGTACAGCTTGTACTCAGTGGATTTTCCTTGTGCTAGAATGTTGAAATCAGCATAAATTCATTTGAAAACACCTCTGTACTGTGTACAATTCATTTTTGACTATTTTCGTGTTTGCTGGTTTAGTTTTTTACTAAAAATATATGCATAAAGAATGGAAACTTTGTATATCACAAACAAGTACTGTACTACTGCTTGACAGAGGAAATTTTACAGCATGAAATTTGCATAGCTGCTGTACATGTATTTGGTTAACAATTTTGGTCAGTCACATGAACTGTGGGGGTGTATAGGTTGACAACCAGTGCTTGAAGTGA
Source organism: Medauroidea extradentata (assembly GCA_003012365.1). Classification (NCBI taxonomy): domain Eukaryota; kingdom Metazoa; phylum Arthropoda; class Insecta; order Phasmatodea; family Phasmatidae; genus Medauroidea; species Medauroidea extradentata. Next base: position 4,501 of record PNEQ01008735.1, on the reverse strand, counting down.
TTCAAAACTTGTTACAAACTTGGTCTAATGATCACCTCCTGCTAAATGTTACATGCACCAGGCTACATGACAATTATAAATGAGAAATGAATAATGATATTGAAATGCTAGTATGTATCAGGTTTGACAGCACTCTAGCCTCGCTCCTCTACAGCAGTAGTAAGTCTTGGCGCCTTGGTGGACATAGTTTGTTTATTTGAGTCCAAGAAGTGTGGAAAGTTAAAGGTGACAGCATGTGCATCACACCTCGCTCTAGCCTGTAGATGGAAGTCAGTGAATTGGCATGCAGTCTTCATAGCTAGCCTCTATAAGAGATTCAGTGGGGACCCTCCAATTTTATGACATGTGTTGTACCTGCCTAACTAACCCTTTTTGCAGTACATTGTATACACATGTGTAATGTTCTTTGTATGTTATTTCTAAGATATACCATATTTACTCAAATCTAAGACGCCATTGTTTCTAAGATGCACCTGCTTTTTTGGGAAAAAAAAGTTTTCACTGATTCTAAGACGCACCTTGCTTTTCAGAAATTTGTTATGCAAAACAGCTAACATGCAACAATAAAATCTGTTTAAAGAAATATTAACCTTTATGTAATATATATTTAATTACAAATTAAGAAAAGTGAAACTTACCTAAATGCATTTTCACTAGTTTTCTGCATCCATTGTAAATTTAGGCTTAGGCCTACCAGTTAAAACATTTCACAACAATTACCTTATACAGCATTTTTAAAATGCCTTTGCTATAAGATCTCAAGGGATCCTATTCCAGGCATTCAAAACCCATTGTGTAACAACAGACAAATGCGCCTTCTTTATCCTGCCAGCTGGTGTAAGTTGCCAATCTTCACGAGAGAGCAACTGGTTGTATTACTCACGCACACTGTCTTTAAAATACTTGTTGATGCAAACATCTAGTGGCTGCAGCTGTGAAGTCATGCCACCAGGTATGACAACTTGATCACACTTATTGCATTTCAGTTTCTATTTGACGTCTTCAGTTAGATGCCCACGAAATGCATCTAGCACCAACATTGATGGTAAATTCAATGCATTTCCAGGTCTCCTGAGCCATACTTTGTCACACCAGTCAAGCATGAGTCATCCACCCTTTCTCTTGGACTCTTAACAAAAATGCCTCTTGGGTAAACTTCTATTTTTGTAGTATTTTTCTTTAAAAAAAATGTAAGGTGGTAATTTTTTCCCATCTGCTGTACAGCACAGCACCACCGTAGCTCTCTGCTTTTCACCTCCAGTGGAAATTACCGTCACTTGTTTTTCCCCCTTCTCATTGACTGTGGTATTTGAGGGCATGTAAAAAAAAATTAGGGTCTGGTCACAGTTCCCAATTTGCCCTAACAAATAACTGTTCGCCTTCCTCAACCTAATGACATACCTCTGGAACTGTAGCAGTTTCTCGTAGTCGGCTGGTAGTTTCTTAGAAATCGATGTACGTCTGTGAATTGAAAAACCTTGTCTTTTCATGAATCGAACAGTCCATCCACGACTTGCCCTGAACTGGTGCCATGCGATGCGAAGTCATGTTGCAATCTCCATTGCCTTCAATTTTATTATTTCGCAAGATACCACGAATCCACCATTCCGTTGCTCAACAACAAAATTCTTAACCTTCTGATCTTGATGCAAATATTGCCTGACGATCTTTCCTCCAATGACGAACATTACACTCGCTGATTCCAAAATGTGAGCCCGCTGCTCTATTACCATTATTTTCTGCGAAAATAATTAATGTTTAAATGAAGCTGTGTAATGTTCACGTTTATCTGCCATTGTAAACAAAGTAAGCCAAAACAAATATTACTATAAAAATCGATACAGCCTGCAGTTGCTCCTTTACGCACTAGATAACAGCGCTGTTCCGTACGTGTCATGCATAGTTGTTGCTTTACTCGCTAGATGGCTCTGACTCAGTCGAAGTGAAGCTGGCGTTGGCAGTCATGGCGGATGATGTTTACATGTATACGCACGCATTTTTACAGAATTTGGTTGACATTTACTGTAATGCTGGAATCACATGATGCAATTTACAGATTGCGCAGCTCACTGTATGCTGCGCAATAATTGTAACGAAATCTCTCTCATTCGCTCCATGTCCACCTCCTGCATGGCACAATTCACAATGCAATATACAATATACATGCAATTCTTTCCTTTCCCGCCAAACTTTAGTTCGTTGCCTAGGCCTATCGTATTGAATTGGAATTATTTTAAAAACCTATCAGTGAGTAAATTGTGCGATGGATGAGAGGACGAGGAAAGTGAGAGCCTTACATACATTCACAGCCACAGCCTTTAAAGCATTATCGTGCAAATGTCTATTATGATAGGCGATTTTGTTTTGTACAGCACTGGGTATTTCTTATATTCCTCCAATAACTGAAACACACTCTCACGTGTCCACTCCATTTTTGTTTACATGTACAGTAAAGCCCGTGAAAACTCTACTTGAAATGGCCAATCACATATCTTGTTTCACGCAATTTGCAAGGCATTGCACAGAAATACAGCGATTGTTCTATGCTCTCAAATCGCATCGTCGCTTGCATTGCATGTGATATTCCATGGAATTTTGTGTCTGACATGCAATGCAATTTTAGCAGATTGCATGTAAATTGCATGTTTATTGCGTCGTGTGATTTCAGCTTAAAGCATGAATATAATCTTATGAAACATATTTCTGTATGAAACAACAGAAAAAGTTACTAGTACATACATTATTATACCTTCTTTAAATAATATAAATTACAAAATTCTTATGAGCCTAAATGCTTGTTTTCTATGTAGTACGTTCACCTAGACTTGCTTAACTTTCATTTTTATTAGTTTTATTATTTCTATTTAAAAAACTGTAGCAAAAAGTATGCACAGTGCAATGAAAAATGTATGAATATATAGTGTAAAAAAAAGTTTTTTTTGGCCATAAAAATTATTGGTAGTTGATTGTAAGACGCACCGCACCATGTTTTTAAAAAAAAAATTTTTTTTTGAAAATATATGAGTCTTAGAATCGAGTAAATACAGTATTTAATAAACACTAAAAACACCTCTTTAAATTTACACAGTTTTGAAAATCTGCATTAAAACTACAATTCAACAACCTTAGATAGTACATTTAAGTCAACTTTTTGAGCAAACGTTTACCTAGAGTAATTCATAAGTAAAGCATAATCTGTTGTGCCGCAGTTAAAGGCACAAGATTAGGCAGCTATTATTCTTCAAAAATGTGTTTATCGAGAAAATTTTTGCCAGAAAGTTAGTAAAATCTATTGTTTAAGATTGCTGTTTTTTAATTTTTGCATATTGGCTTCAAGAAACCTACAACTTTAAACTTATGCTTTTAGAGCTGAATTATGTGCCATGCCCACTTAAAGGCTTACTCAGTTACGAAGGTGAGGCTTTGGCACTTCTCTTCCAAGAATGATTCCTCTGCAGTTTCCCTAGTGGGAAAAAGTTTCCCTCAGTCCTATTTACTGGTTTCTTACGAGGCCCAGAATTGTACAAATCTGGCGTTCATAACCAAGATGCATAGTAATACAGAGTTTATTTCTTGTTTTCAACTACTATAAATAAATTAGTTTTTGGGTTAGGTACTACACTATTGTGGTTGGCTTGTATAAAAATTAGTATTCTTTACATACAGTGACTGCCATTAAATTAAAAAGAATTCTCTGATTACCAATAAAGTTTTACGAGGTTACATGTTGCAAAAAGTAACCTATCAGACTTTTTTTCTAAGTACTGTATATCTTCCAGATGGTTGTCACCCAAAGTAACACCAATACTAGTGCAAATACAATCAACAATGGGCAGAAATTGTTTGATTAAAACGCCATGAAAATAATTTTAATAGAGAAATGCTTATTAAAAATTATGTATTATATATGTAGCAGGAATTATTTCAGGCCTATTACTAAAAAAAATTATGCAAATCATCTCATAGAGTACATTTTCTGATAGTTAAAAGATAATTTTAAGATCTTAATGTACAGAAAATATTGCAAAGCAAATTAGTTGTAAACAGCTGGTCAGCCAGGTTTATGTAAAAGCACAAATGAACAATCATTATTCCTGGATATACTACTGTAATGAAATTACAGATGACATCGTAATTTTATTTTTACTCTCTTTTTACTCTGTTAATTTACTTTGTGTAATGTAAATGTGTAAGTTAATGTTACTAATCAGGGATGAAAGACTTTTAATTTGAGAGAAATACTATGTGAAGTACCTAGTCACCTGCAATATTTAAAACTTTCAAAATATCCTTTTATTTTTTTGCCTGGTGCTTCACAGTGATATTTTTCTTATCCTGTAAAGTTATAATTTGTCTTAGTAAGGAGCGTAGCAAACCCGGCTGGTATGTTCGGCGTTGTTTAAGCCTCCGATGTGGTAGTGGCAATGAAGCTGCCTGCTGAAATATGTATAAGTGATAAATGTAAGTATGTAATAATTTTCTACCACGTCGGTTGCCCGGT
>PNEQ01008730.1:0-16798 GCA_003012365.1 Medauroidea extradentata | reverse complement strand
AAATTTCTACTAACATATACTCTGGACGTTTAGCATATTCACTTTCTGATTTTGCCACGCAAGTAGGTTTAAGATCTGAACGAACGTACGCCGCAACTCCGCCACCATGTTTATTAATGCGGTCATTCCGTAACAGTGTGTATCCTGCGATGTTTACAAGTTGGGACGGGAGGGATGGTTTGAGCCACGTCTCCGATACACGCTTCATTTAGCACGGCCGTAGAAGAACAGGTCTGGACACTCGTCTGTAAACTTGACCCCCTTGTTGTTTGGCTGCAGTTCGCCAAGTTACAGAGTGTGTCGTGCGTCTTTGGCGCTGCAATCAGGGCAGCCGGGCTCAAACTCCGCCCACTTCCCTCCCACTTTGTTCCATTATAAAGATAAACAATTTATCAAAACGTATTTTTTATCAATTTATGAAACGCTTCCTTTATTTACTTTGTAATATAAACAATGGGGAAAAAAAGTGGGCTGAGTTTGAGCCTGACCGCCCTGACTGTAGCGTCAAAGATGCACAGCACTCTCGGTAACTTGACGAACTACAGCCAAACAACAAGGGAGTCAAGCAAAATACATTGGTAGATAGGCGAGTGTCCAAACCTGTACTTCTACGACCGTGCACCAGAGATAAGCTACAATAACTTATTTCCTTACTTTAAGTGTCATATATCAAATTGTTCGTCTCTGAGCCCAAAACACTGATATGCATAGTTGTAAACACTTATATATTACACCTTGTATTCACAACAGTCATCTGCATACATAGATTATTACGCATTACATATCGATATGTATAAATAATTATTTCTCCAATCGCCATACTTGTTTTCCAGATTGTTTGCTATGACGGTATCTCGGAAAAGAACTGAAAGCCAGCCGTCAACAACCCCCAGACACGACCATGCATTCAAATAATTTATTTTTATTTGTTTTTGTAATCTAGTTAAGTCTGATAATCTAAGCGGTCGTTCTATGATTTCGTGTTTCTGCCGGCGTAAGTTGCTAACTGAAGTAAGACTTTTTTTTTCTAATACAAATATATTTTAAAACTTTCAAAACTTTTGAATTTTGAGAACATTCGAGATAATCTATATATTTTTGCCTCATTCCCAGTGCTGCAACTAAGTTCCAATTAAAGCCAACAAATTTGAATATTTTAGCTACCCTTTAAAGTTTTGTTGATCGAACTTGTGTTGAATGACGAAGTACAAAAAAAAATCCCAGAGGAATTCGGTCGCACTTGGTGTTCCGACCAGCTGTCTCTCTAGCCTGGAGACGGGAATAGATCGCAATTTCCGAAACGTTGCATATATATGTGTGTGTGTATGTATGTATGTATATGTATATATATATATTATATATATATATAGTATATGTATATATATATTATATATATATAATATATATTATATATATAATATATATTATATATATATAATATATTATATATTATATATATATATATATATATATATATATATATATATTTCGTTAAATAGAACCTGGTGTGTGTTGTCTGTCATTTGTTTGCTGTCCACTGTCAATTTTATTTGTCTAGTTCCATATTTAATCATATTGATAATGTGATATTTTAATGTACGTCCTTTGTGCCTGGATGTTGTCGAAAGATTACTGAATTCTAGCTTTATAATTCCTGCTATTAAATATGAACAAACGGTCAGAATTCCTCTGGGATTGTTTATTTTTCCTTTACGTTTTTGTACTTTGTGATTCAACACACGATGGGAGAACAAAACATGAGCAATGGTGTATGTCCCCAAAGCAATGTATTCTTATTATCATTAAGGTAATAAGTAAGAGTGTTTGATATAGAGGCTGGGACACGTTCCACAAAAAAAAATTATAAAAAAATTTGAATTAAAATAATATTTTTATCAGCGGTACATTCCAAGTTGATATAGGAAAATAGCTTAAATGACCGCCACTCTGCAGCTTGAAGTGTAAACTGTCCGGGGGTGTAGGACTGGCGCGGTGAGCAAGTAACTTGGCCGCAGGTTGTAGGGTCAGGAGACAGAGGAGAGTGAAGACGAGGGTAAGAGGTAAGAGAGGGTAGGTGGCAGGAGAGGGTTTAACATCGCCTTGAAGGAGGCGGGTTGGCGGGCGGCTCTGCAGTGCGCAGATCGATCGAGACCAGACCAGAGCAGAGCAAGAGTGGAGGTGTGCCGAGTGGCCCTGGTACCGCCACGACATATACCGTCCTCACCACACACGACATAGTCTCAGGTGGTTACATTCAGTCCACACATTCCTATCTATGCTGTTTTTACGAATATAATGTCTTAAATCCTGAAAGGTAGCGGATATCGCAAAATCAATACACAGGAATGTTTGAAAGTGCTTAATTTAAATTATTTTGACTAACAAAATGTAATTAAGTCGATAATTAAAGTTAATAATCAGCACAACTTATAAAACATTTTGCGCGAATAATACATTTGGCTATACAATAGAAACGATTTCCACCATATCTATTAGCGGATTTCCGGTATCTGCTACCTTTTACAATTTAAAAAAATTAAAACTAAAATAGTATGAATAAAGACCCGTGTCGCTAAGGAACCTGCTGCTGACCCGTGTCCTGGCTGTTTACATACGAGCATCGCCTACTTGCTGGTCAGAGGTTCACAAGTCACGGCGATGTAAGGACGACATTCAAATACCACATCCCCACAACGAGAGCCAACCAGTAAACTATCGTGCGAGGTTCCCCGCCGATACATCTTTACAATGGGGCTACGCCAATACCGTATATAGTTGCACTTGTGGAGAGTCTGTAGCGAAGTTCAGTGCACGCTTATATCAGTTTCATAAACATCCGGTTAAACGCTAGTCTGAAAAGGTTGTTCTTAGCTCTGCTAGACGTATTAGAAGTGTCCTAATGACATTTCTTCCTTGTTTGGAGTGTTCTTTTTCTGTCTCTTCATAAAGTGACACAATGGGCAAACGTGTAATCGTCTCGTTAGAAAAAAAAACTATTTACGAGTACACTGCAACAAATTTGTAAACTTGGGATCTCGTGACATACTGGGAGCAACGGCGTAGGTACACTCGGAGAATGGCCTGAAGCGTAAACAGATACCTATATTCTACAATGGACGGAGTTTTGCAATAACAGACCAACCGACAAAAATATGTTTCCAATATACTGACCATTAATGTTGATTTCATAAAATATGCAAACAACAACGTAAGCCCATAGGTAACAACAAAATTCATGTTACGTGTTTTAGTTATTTTTGGAGTTATATCAAACCATAGAAAACAGATGGAGCCGAAATTTCACTTGCGTTGACATTGTTAGTTGGTCTGTTGTTGCATAACTCCGTCCCTCTGCTCGTGCCTCAGTGTGCAATGTATATAAGAGTTATCCATAGTTCGACATTTTAGAAGTGGATACTTTGTTTGAATTCGTTGCAGTCCTTCATGCAGTCATTTTTATATGACAAGATTATATGTCTTGACTTGGGACAGTTTCACAAGAGTGTTTGTGTTACAAGCATTCATAATTGGTTAGCAAATGTACGTCACTTCAGGCATGTCCCCTCCCAACATGAAATCCTAGCTGCGCCACTTACCGGGACTGCGACTAAGCTGGTGAATGCAGCAACTGTCCTTGTCATCTAGCGACACATACAATAGACTAGCAGGCGACGTCAGCCCTGGCCACCAGACAATGTACGCAGCCTCGGCAGGTCACCTCACAGTCGGGACACGGGGCGTGATAAGGGCGGCCACTAACACCTACACCAAGTGTATTGTCGCCGCTACGAGCAACGACCTGAACCGTCAGCGACATGTGCCAGCTGCGATTGTTGGAACAACTACAAGTGTTCAGAGGAGAAGAGAAACACTAGCCGAGCCGGGTTGAATGCCTTGCGCTTAGGGCAGACGAGTCTATTAGTAAGCTTACTATAGTCGACCTTACAGCCCCAGCGCTTCCTAGATCCTGACCAAGCTCCTTGCAGTCCAGTAACACGCATGTTACATCTGCAACAGTGTGACATTGTTGCAAGTGTCGCAATTCAAACGATTTAACTACATATACCAGGATCTACTTTTCTCAAATACCTTATGGAAAGATGGTCGCCATATTGAAGTTTTGTATTTGGTGTCATAACTTTTATGTTGGGTAAATTTATGGAACTTTAACGTCAGTACCAGATAAAATACTTGTTGTCAGAATTTTAGACGTCATAAATAAATCTTGTTTACTGTTGTCACAGATCTAATTGCAGTTTAGAAAGTCATAAGAATGTTTTAAACTGCAATTAGATCCGTAACAGTAAAGATAAATAAATATTTACTATGCCTATTATATTAATATGTATTCTATTTTGTGGCTAGGTTAAAATGCCATAAATTTATGTGGAAAAAACTTATAACAATATTAAAAAATTCAAGATGGCTACCCGACCATCTCTTCCCCGTAAGACTGTGTTTCAGCCACCATATTGAGTAAGTTTATTATTTTCTTTTTTGTAATCCTGAGAAGGAAAATGTTAAATATGTTACTATACCGTAAATTATATTTACCTTGTTCTACAGTACATCGTGACTTAGCTGTTAAGATCAGTGTGACAAATTACTTTATACTCATTTACTGACAGATACCAAATTGCACATTACCAGCCCCATCGCAATGTGTATACTGTAGCGAAAAGTAACCAGAACTTGAGGTATAGTCGCAGAGTTCATATTTTTTTCCTCAGAATTTAAAAAGCGCGGAAAATAAAATTAAAAGTGGCGACTCAAACCGAGCTTTAATACGGCAGCGCCATTTGTAACCATCGTCACTGTTTTCTTCACTCCTTCAAGACATTCGAAACTTAGTCAAACGTAACGTCAATATGTAACAGTTTTTGTTTTGTATTTCTTGAAGGGAAAAACCCACATCAAAAGACACATTACTTGTGATATACGCGCAAACTCAGATTTTTTCAGACGAAACCTTGCTAGCGATTTGTCTCGAGTATGGACGGCGTCGGCAACCACGCGCTTCAGACAAGGTCGGGAACTTCTTAGTTAAGATCCATGATCTTTTATTAACACTGTTTCAAAGCCCTGCAGCATAGCGAACGGCCTTTCCCTTCCCGACTTCCGTACTTCTCAATGTACTAACCGGATGTATGTGAACCTCACACGTGCACTCAACTTTGCTAGAGACTTACCATCAATATAATCATCTTAAAGTACCATAACAAAAATGGCTCGGCGGGAACCTTGCATGCTACAGGTAAGCGGCGCCTTTGATCAATGCAAAGTAACTTGGAGTCATCACCTTCAACGGTAACCACAACATTTTTACAGCTTTAAAAATAACTGTTAAAAGTTCAGAAGTTTTTATTTATCATTGGTGTGCAATACTAGAGCTTAAATATTGAAATATAGTAAATTAATCTTAAATGTCACATAAAATATCACTTTTTTTAAGTAAGAACTTTGGAAGAACGGGTAGATACTTTTTTTCTGTCAAGTTGTGCATTCCTGTCGCGTGTTCACAAACACAGCAGAGTAACTAACAAATTATGTTTATACATTTCACCGTACGGAAAAATTAACGTCAGAGACCTCAGTAAGAAATATTATTATTATTATTATTATTGCCAAACTATTATAAACAAATTGGGATTAAAAGTGCCAAACCATATTAGTAGAAACTTTAATCTTTTTTCTTTCTTTTTTGCATTATCTAAAAATAAAAACTTAGTTAACCATTGTATACTCCATTTTAATGATAATTGTAAATCTTATCCTTTTAAGGATAGAAAAATTGTATTCTGTGACTTTAAAGAAGATTGATTTGGTGTATCTCATTTTGTCTGTTTTCTCTTTTAAATGTCTTGTTGCATGATGTCCTGTCAGTGTGTTGTACCTGTCTAGGCCATTATTTTTGTATGTCCGTAGTTACTTGGATGTCCTTTGTTAATTGTATATTCAGTGTTTCTGTATTTGTTTCTGATTAGTGTCATCCTGTAATTAGTTGCATGACACTTTAAACCTAATAAATTAATTAATTAATTACTGATATTTTATTTTTGAAGCACTCGCCGTGAAAACTAAGGAACTGTATGACGTGTTGCCTACGCACATGTCTATGAACTAATAAGGTAATGTTCTAGTGACAGCACGCAGTGTTGTTGTAAGAGCACCTCGCGCGACAATAGACCAGAGTGGTAATGCACGGGTGGCAGTAAAAGGTGCATAGCAGAGAAAACCCGTTATTATATCGCAACGTCCGCCACGTATCCCACATGAAAACAAGCGGGGAAAAAACACCATCTCACAATTTATGAACATTTCCTAAGTAGCAATAAACAGTCTTCGCACATTTATATATCAAATCATATAATTTACAAATGATAAAATAATTATATATTACCTAGCAGCAGATTTTACAAAAGTATAATATTACCAATGAACGCCCAGTTACGCACCCAGTAATCAATTAAACGGCATAGTTGTTAAATAGTCCCAAAATAACGCTATCTACAAATCCGTATATACTGGTTGATATTTAAACATCAAATAGAATTATACAACATAGTTACAATGATGTTCTCAGCTAAATAACACTTATTATGTGTAAATTATTAAACGTTATGCTATGCATATACGCGTATGTATGTGTACATATTACATGTACAGTTGGACGAAAAAATTGAATTTACATGAAGTCGAGTGCTTCACGACAGGAACATTTCCGCGGTACAATAACTACATTTGTTCTAAAAGCATTGAGTGAATTAAATCGAAAATTAAGTACACCAATACCAAACAGCATATCCTACTTTATTACGAACCGCGGACCTTTCACCCCACTTCCTCGAATAACACGGGAAACTAAGATGACAGCTCAAGACTCATTGTCCTTGAAATGACAAACATGCGGGCTTCAAGCGTTAACATACGGTAAACTATACCAGCCTACACTAAAACTTTTAAAGGCATATTTGAGCCCATTTTACATAACAGAATAGAAACTTGGGAAAACTACTTGCAAAAAAAATCATTTTAAACTGTAAATAAAACACGGAGAATGTTTGCAACACGTTGTCGTGTAACCGATTTGTGAACAGAAGAATATCGGTTAACAGTATTCATACTATACAGTCTGTTACAAGAGCTAGAAAATATTTTTATGCTAAAATTTTTAAAGGATTTTTGACAGTGTATGAAACCGGTGGTAAATACGGTGTCCGGGCAGTGTTGACGTCAGCCACGGAAATAAAATATCTCACCGGAAAGCAATGTTTACAGTTTTGCCGTGCTGCGAGATCGTCGCGAACGTCTCTGATGCGGACTGCCGCCGTGCTTCGATTGCGTCATCAGCGACACTGCTATAGTCTGTCTCACGTAACATTCCCAGTTTTTAACATTTCTCAATACTATAATGTGTACGAATTTCTACACGAATATACTATTCATTTTGGTGAAGTGCACAATTACAGAGCCAGATGAGTGTGTGCATGCAACAATCACTTATGGCAGAGGAAAAAAACTACTGAGTTCATGGCAAAAGTTGTAAAAATAAATGCCAACAAAACTGTAAAAAATGGAATTCTTGCATGAGAGACTATATAGATATAATTCCAGTTTCCTGATATTTCCAAAGAATGGCATGTTCAACACCTACTACAGCCCTAGTCAATACATTTTGTTTGAACAGGGTGTTAGGAAATTAGTGGCAATAAATGGGATAAGTGGTAAACGTATATAGAGGTATAAACAAGTGTCAGTAAATGACACACTGCAAAGACTCAGGGGCTGTGCACATTTGAATTACGCGCGTTCCAAGGCACCAGTTTTCCGTGTTTTCGGAAACTCCTTTTAACACCCATCAATGACGACATACTGTTCTACACGGATTGATAAATATGTGTTTACTTTACGAACACGATACTATTTTACAATCGCAAGCATTTGTTTTTTTAATTCTAACTCTAAATGGATGCCGACACCTCTGTATCTTGATCTACTTCCACAAATAAATTCTCCCGATTACAAATAACTAACGGAATCCACTATCTCGTAATTTGTTAAGTGTGCTGCTTTAAAAGGCTAAAGTAAATCACGCACTTTCGCTTTGTTTATTTACTTAAGGTCGTGTTCATTAAGGAATCGATTAGTTTACCGGTTCATGTCCACCGGACACATCAAAGTTTATGGTCGGACGAAGGAACCGATGGATACAGCAATCCAGCAACTCTCGAACGTCCAGTGTTCATTGGTTGAGACATCAACAAGTGTTCGAAAGTTTAGTTAGTGACCGAAACGATAGCGCGTGCCTTCAAGGCGCTTCAGCTGACAAAAGTTTATTCGAAAATTACTCAACGGAAGTGAGCAACGTCTCCTTAGTAATAGTACTTTAAGAACGTCACAAAAGTTTATAATACCCTTTTTAGGCCCTCCATTAATCTCTAAAATTAAATTTTTGCTGCCGAAATTAGTGAAGAATATGTGTTTTTGAGGTCCTTTTTAGGTTATCGAAATCTTGGTGCAGAATATTTTCTCGGAGGTATGCGTGTGTACAATAATCTTATATATTATTACTTGATATAAGACTCGTAGAGGTGAGATGTCTGCGAGAAAACTGCAGGCCAGCTCAGTGATTAGCGCCTAGAGGCTAGGGTGAAGTGTAAAGGGCATGCTGTGTCGACCTTACCACATTCCGCACTTTTGGACCAGAGCGGATATAATATGCCCGTGCAGGCGGTCACCTAAGAGCCAAAACTATTTGGCGATTCAACTGCTGATGGACTTACACGAACTAACAACGACGGTTGTGAAATGCACCACATGTTTACCCACCAGTGCGAAACATATGCTTCGACGCTGTAACAGCTTTGCTGAGGTTGGAGACTGGCAGTTGGAACACTTCTCGTAAATTGATGCTATGTTTCACACTCGAGCAAGTGTCTACATACCTTTGTTTCCACTCGGCTGCAACAGCTCATCCCAACCACCGGATTGGTAAATTGAAGCGCGCGGAATTCAAATATACGCAGCCACTGTATCTTAGCAGCATGTATTTTCCGGACAAACGTTCACTGGCAATTAATGCTTGTTTTTGCGTTCTCTACGGCCCATTCAATTTACTACAATTATTTTCTGAACATCCCGCATACTAAGCAAGCAGCCGGCTCAAACTTCACGCAGACCTCCCCTCATTCTCAATGTGACCATGCCCGAAGGGGCCGCGGTAGCCGAACGGTCAGAGCATTCGCCTCCCACCAAGGCGATCCTGGTTCGAGTTCCGGCGGAGTCGGTCCCCAGATTTTCACATGTGAGAATCGAGCCGGGCGATACCGTTGGTCGGCGGGATTTCTCCCCACCCTATCATATCAGCGCTGCTCCATACTCACCTCATCTCCCCCTTACCAGCGCTTACGGGTGTTCAAGTGCGATAAAGTCATAATTTTATATTTTCATAAAATAGTGTTGGTTTCGTAGACGATACTTGTGAGTACAGTTTCCTCCTACGAAACAATTTTACCTGGCGTAGTTTTCTCATAACGGTGCAATAAGTCAAAATTTGCATGTTCCGCTGCCATGCAACTAGTGAAAACCAATTGACTTACGTACGTGAAAAATTCACAGTGAAATAACATATTATGGGTTACAAAATAATACATTCGAAAAAAAACCCGCGAACTGTTTTTCTATTTTTAAAAAATTGCTGAATTCGCAACTTTTTTTCTGTATTTTTGCGATTTTTTTATTGAAAATATTACGTTGCAGGTTATTTTAATGTTTTATTACATAGCTCATGGGATGTAAGTTCACAGTGAATTATTTTGTCTAAGTAGGTGAGTTGGTTTTCACTATTTGCATGGCAGCAAAACATGTAAATTTTTACTTTGACGCACCGTTATGAGGAAACTACGTCAACTAAAATTGTTTCGTAAAGGGAAACTTCTCTCAGAAGTATCGTCTATAAAATTAACAATGTTTCATAAAAATATAAAATTACTATTTTATCGCACTTGAACACCCTTAAGGCCATGGTCTTTCATTTACTTTAAACAATTGCAAATAACTCTGACATTTGTTAAACCAAATACTTTGAAAAATTTAAGACTGTGTACAATCATACAATACACAATTTTGCCAGAGGGTTTTTCAAAATAATGTACCGTTTGCTAGCAAAAAATGTTTTGCTTAATTTTGATTTATTTTGACAGCAAAATGTGATATTTAAGGGGCAAAACTCTAAATCCGTTTGGTGTATTGCAACAGAAAAATCCAGATACAAACGATGATATTTAAGGGACAAAACTGCTGCCAGAATGCATTTTGATATGTGTATTAATTTGCGTTAAAAAATATTTCAGAAACCACTTCAAACAACAGAGCGAGGCCTTAAGACCTCGATGTTAAGCGCTGGACAAAATCTCTCTCTCTCTCTCTCTCTCTCTCTCTCTCTCTCTCACTCACCCATCATGCCCGAACACGTAATGGATTTTCATTTGTGATGTGATAAATATAAGTGTGAGGTAGAAAGAAGCTCCAAGCGAAAGTTATTCAAGAAGTTAGTGGAGAGAGGAGCTAGCAAGAGCCAACTGGAAGTGGGTCACGATAGTAGCGCCTAGCTGGTCGCAAATCTAGAGGCAACATCGGTATGAGAGAGCATAATAGTGTAAGATGTTGCCAGCGGTGTGATCGCAGTTGGATGTGTGCCCTAGGCACAGTTGTAGGTAGCTGTAGTTATATCGGGCTTCATTCCTTCCCCGAGTGTCCGACATACCACCGCTATAGCGTCCTCTGCCAACTATCTTATCTTAGGTTAACGCGCCCGCCTGCCTGGATGGACGCATTGTGCGCGTTCAATGCCAGTTAAGTGTGGAAGCAATAAGGACGACACATCACGCCTCCACCCTAGCCTCTAGGCGCAAGTCACTAAACTGACGCGCTGTCTTCTCGCCGACAACTACCCTCTATGAGACATTCAGAAGCGACCACGTCATTTTATAAAGTAATACGCACATTTAACATGGTTTTGTCACAATATCAATACAATGAAGGGAAGAACAGTGCGAAAATTACATTTGTTTTAAGTTCATCATAACTGTTCATTAGTCGTTCAATAGTTCTCGTGGGAAATGTTAAACTACCATCTTCAATTTCCGCTTTTAAGATCTCATTTTATATTAAAACAGCTACTTCCAACGAACGTCTAGGCTTATCCATTCGTTAAAATTACTTTTTGAAGTGTACAAATTTCAATTTTAATAAAAAACTAGTTGAATGAAAATGTTACCTAGCAAAAGTAAAGTTTTACTTTGTATTACATCATAATACCGTAAACTATTCTAACATCTGGGGAAAATGTTTCACCTCTTAAACAACATCGGCATGAAACCTAGTTTAAGTTAACATGCGTAGTTATTTCAACAGTTAATATCCAGAGTTAATTGTTTATAGAAGTCACGGCAGCGTCGTGAAGCAATAATGTTTGGATTATGACAATCTATTCAATTGAACAAAGGCTTTTAACTTACGTAAATTTCACTTTCGAATTAATATGGACGAATCTCACAGGCAGTTTTAAGAGACTGTTTTCAACGTTATTACTGGTTGCGAGAAAATTATATTTCGAGTTTTGGCTTAACATATTAATTTTAGTCAGTTTTACATTGGTTTACATACATGCAATCTTATTAATTCTTTTTATTTTGTTAATTTTCCACCATTCTCAAACATTCAGTGACTTCAACAATATAAAGTGTAATGTGACAAAATGTTTGGAAATAATTTTCGACCCTTGAATACTTGTATATACGAATTTCAATAAAGAGAAAGGAGGGGGAAAGAGAGGAGAGAGTCTGATGACATAACCCCGCTCTAGTCGGTAGCTGTAGTGGCCTACAGCAGAGTATTATGTAATAAACAACAAACTACAGTGCAGTTCTATATTTACAAGACGCACGTGGTGTAATACCAAGCGCGAGCGTGTTATGTGCGTATTGAAAGAAAGTGTCTGGTATGCGCCAGGGACGAGTCAAGTGCCGAGGCACGCTGTGTAGACAAGACCACAGACACGGAGACATGTTTACACGACATACACGCACAGCTCACATTAGCTATCAATAGTGCGTGTGTTAGTTGCTGCGACAACCATACTACCGCAGCTCATGCCTCTCCTCTGACACCATGATGCACGCAAACATCGCTGCACTTTCTCACCAACAATCCTCCTGACCACTCAACTATTACGTCAAGGAATATGGACAGGTAGAATGTCGAGTGGACGCCTCGAGTACTCAATCGTCAATCAAATTTGAACTACTCGTCAAAATTCGACAAGATTTTTCGCTGAGTAGATATTTTATCAGCGCACGTTTATTTATGTAACACTATGCGGTAGCGTGCTTTACTTTCGAGTAAATAATTAAAAATATTTTTTTATAAAAATAAGGGCTTCAAACCACAAAATCTACAAAAACAGAAAACTGTCATTTTTATAATTTTTAATATGATAATACCTAGGCCTCTCTAGTAACCGAATATCAAAAACACTCGCGTTTAAAATAATTTTACTATTCGAAAATATCTGCGCGAGAGATTCACGGATGTTAGAATTATTTTTAAATGAAAACGCGAGTATATTTGAAATTCGGTTACTATAGAAGCCTAGATATTATCATATTAAAAATGAAAATAACAACAGTTTTACATTTTTGTAGATTTTGTGGTTTAAACCCCTTATTTTTCTAAAAACTGTTTTTAATTTTTTACTCCAAAGTGAAGCATGCTACCGCTTAGTGCTACATAAATAAACGTATGTTGATAAAATATCTACTCGGCAAAAAAAAAATTCTCATCAAATTTCGACGAGTAGTTCAGATTTTATTGACGATAGAGTATTACAGCCGTCCGCTCGACAACACACGTCTAGGGCTGCTGCCAGGCGGGTTGCAGCGGGTTAGGAATGCAAGTTTACTTTCGAAACTTTACGTGCTTAAAATATATTTAAATACGGGGAAAAAATATAACTATTTTGTAAACATACCGCAGTGGAAATACTTCAAATCGGCACGGCAAAACAGGTCATTTCACACAGTTTTATTACGTATGACACACACACTGCTCAAATAAATACTTAACTATCGCGAGTTCTACAATGTACTTGCCTCCAGACTTTCCGCCAATAAAATGACAGACCTCGTATAAACTTCCATAGCACCAGCAATATAACGGAAACACTGCTTGTCAGCTTTATAACATTACGTAATGCCAAACACGCCCGATCTCTTGGTTCAGTGAGCAGCCAAGGATCTCGGGTTTAATTCCCCACCGCCGAGGAGCAAATTCAATATTTTTTTCATGGGAATCTAAGCGGTGACCCTAACATTTAACTTGCGGAGAGTATGGCGTGAAGGCCAACACAACTCGTTTGGCACGTTACGAATACAGGTCGTATTTTTCGGAGTTACAACAGCCGTTTTTAGCCATTCTGCGGGGTCCCAAACTCATGTTTCTGACAAAAGTGCTGAGTTTTTAAAAAGTTGTGTTTCAAGTGCATTTTATGTTCGTGCATAAAAGTAATATGGATAACTTAGTATGTTTCGCGAAAAAAATTATTCGCGTGAACGCTACAACGCCGTTCATGTGCCATGTAGCAATGCATCTTAGGACATCATCTCTTTTTACACTGTTTTTGCGAGTACAATATTTTTAAAATCTGTAAATAAGCAAATATCTTAATACAATTGCATGGATGTCGGAAACAGTTTTACTAAGTGGCCTAATTGTATATCTAAACAAAAGAATCACATAAGTTTGGTTGGTTATAGAAATTAACTTTCAATGAGTAAAAAAGTTAACCAAAATTATATAATAATTTTGTTTTGGAAAAATTAAGCAACATTGTAAAAACAATTTTCTACTCGTCTATGTGACGGCTTTAATGTATTTGAACATTTTCATGATAAAAATAATAACATTCGAGAGTAAATAACAGCCAGTGTCAGTTATTTGAACCTTAGTTTATTTCCCACGTGAAGCATTGAAATGGGGAAGGCGATAAGTCGACAACGTGTGTGTCAAACACATTAGCGTCTCTGGGTGCGGAGTAACGAGCTATATAGTAAACATAGAGGGGCGGAAACCGCAATCTCCAAGGCTCTGAGGTGAAGCTCAATCGAACGTGGTATTTTGAATCTAGCTGACTTATTTCCGGTCGAGGACGAGAGCGATTATGATAATTTAAACATTATTACAATATAATATATTACAATAATTATTGGCATTTTTCCCTGTGTTTAGCGGGAATATAGTGGAGTTATAAAGTAACGGATTTTATGCGAACATAATGACGGATTTTTAACATAATGTTCGCCATGTTTCCTGGGGTCAAAACTGCCGTTCAATTGGGCTTCACTTTGGAAGCGTTTCCGCCCCTCTATGATAACTATATAGCTCGTTGGTGCGGAGTATACTGAACTACCGTGCAGAGTTTCCGTAGTTCTTCAAGCGATGACACTGTTATTTTATTTGTGAAAAGTATGTGGTAAAGTCCAATGCAGGTTTGTATAGTTGTGTTACACAATTACGACTGGTATGCTCCCAGATACAGCTATATGAATAAGTAATTTTTACAACTTGTCAACTTCTTTGTAATTATGTTTTGAATAAGAGGAAGGTATATTTCAAATGGCAGATATACAGCTTAAAGTGATTCTTCTTTTCGTAGATATTGGAAACACGTTTAATAACTACGGCTGAAATTTTTTTTTGTTCCACGATAAAGTGCATCTAATGCCCCACATCCAAGAACTAATACTTTTAAGTTGCCGCTATTAAAAATCTCCCACTTTCCATTCTCCCAGGATCTTGAAACGCAGCCTGCTCTGAACGGGCCTTCACACACGTCTCGTGATCTTGGTATTCTTCAAGCCTCCGCTAACACCACACCTGAGATCATCACACACGTTCCCTGCAGACGACGGTCGCTTGGAATGCATTGCTGTGCGGAATTGGGAATTCCCCAACACATCGAGTCCATCACAGACAAATAACTCGTAGAGTACGATTTTTTTTTTTTTTTTTTTAATTTCAATTGGTATATTATGAAGACACAGACAATATAATTTTATGGCTGAATTGTGTAGCACGGAAATGAATTGAAGGTACATTGACATTAAACAAGAGTGAAGATGGAAAAAAAAGGGGTGAATACACGGAAGTAAATTATAATAACGGCGGCTACCGAGTTGTCGGTGTTATGGGATGAATTAATATTTATTTTCAGGCCGGGGAAGGAGAACAGCGATAAAAACTGGCAAACAGAAAACAGGAACAAATACATATGTAATTAAATGGACTAGAATTGGATGGATGAGGGGGAGAGAGAGAGAGAGAGAGAGAGAGTGAGAGAGAGAGAGAGAAAGAGAGAACCTACCATCGATATATATACACTCAGTTCCGCTACAGCTGCAGTGCCATTCATTCATTTGCCTCATTATTTTACGAGTACTGACGCCGTGGGTATATATGCATAAAAACTAAAACTAATGTGTGGCATTTTAACCGCGATTACCCTTAGTGCGAAATACGAAACAGAAAAGTCAATTCTTTAAGAGTTGGTGAACGGGACGAGTGAGACGTGCTGTAGCGTGGTAAGGGAAGTACTTGTCTGTGTTGTTTCCAATGTGGTTATCTACGAATACAAGACACTTGTGTCCCTATTATTTAAAAAATGCCGTCCGCTTATTTAAAACATTATTCTGAAGCTACTCAAAAAGTGCTAAAAAAAATTGCTTTTTCACATTGTTGTAGCGGAGAAAATATCGATCGTAATAGTAAAACTAAGACATATAAACCTGCTTTGGATATTACTACAAACTTTCCACAAACGTAACAGGGTCATCGCTTCAAGTCCCGTTGACTGCACGCTGGTTTAGTCCTTCGCGCCTAGAGGCGATGAGTTGCTTGACGGAAGTGTTATATTCGACTTATCGCCGTCCTTGTTTCCATGCCTCGAACGTAACGAGAGAGCTACCGTCCACTAACTAAGGGGTGTGTACAAGTACCCGTCACTTTCTTAATAATGTAACTTCATTAAACGTGGCCAACAAATTCTTTATAATGTTCTGTGCTTCGACAAGTCAGAGAGAATAGTTCGTTAGATAGCATACAGTTGGCATTGCTCGACTACTAATGCTTCTCCAGTAACCACCCGTAGAAAAATATTACTATATTCTTTCACAAAGAGATATTTTGGTCAGCGCTCAACACCGAGGTCTTTAGCGCTGGTGAGGGGTAACATGAGGCGAGCATGGAGCCGCGCCGGAATGAAGGAGCGGGGGAAACGAAGATCACCGAGAAAACCCGCCGACCAGCGGCATCGTCCGGCACGATTCCTACACGCGAAAATCCGGGGGCCGACCACACCAGGAATCGAACCCGGATCGCCTTGGTGACCATTCGGCCACCGCGGCCCCTTCTTTCAGAAGGTTACTAGACAAAAACTACAAAAGGTAGTGAAGGTGTGACAATTCGGTAATGCTTAAGGGGGATGTAGCGCCAAAGCAGAGAATTTTCACAATTTTCGACATAACTTTTTCCCCTCGCTTATTATTAGAGGTGTGAAAAAATGGTGTAACGTTTTTTGCGCGAAAAAACGCGAAAAAACGCGAAAATTGAGTTTAAAAACGATATTAAACGAAAGTCCGTTTATGCAACAACAAAAAGCGAGAAACAACGATTCTATCAAAAATTGTACAGTAACGAATACATTTATCACGCGCTTGGTTTTATTCTGCTTAAAAAATCGAAT
>PNEQ01008725.1:0-16798 GCA_003012365.1 Medauroidea extradentata | reverse complement strand
TTATATTTACTGGTTTTCAAGTTTTGTATGAAGTAAAATTATGCAAATTTTGACTTTGAAGTGACATTACGGGAAAACTGGCTGAGCTAATTTTTTTTCGTTAGAGGTAAATGTACTCTTCAGTAATGTCTACAAAACTAACACTATTTTATACAAATATAAAATTATGAATTTTTCCCCACTTGAACGCCCTTAACGTTGTGGTCTTATAGCGCTAGTGGGGGGTTGACATGATGTGAGCATGGAGCAGCACCGGAATGAACGGGCGGGGGAAACAGGAAATCCCAGAGAAAACCAGCAGACCAGCGGCATTGTCCAGCACGATTCCCACATGTGCAAAAATCTAGTGACCAACCCCGCCGGGATTCAAACCCATATCACCTCGGTGGGAGGCGAGAGGTCTGACCCCTCAACCACCTCAGCCCTTTCTATAATTTGATAACCCCCTTATATATAGGATACTATTATTTCCTTTTCACTGTAAATTTTTTTTGACAGTAAATAAAGCCCAGGATAAGTCGATGTAAGTGGCAGGGACATACTGGTTTTTCGAATGGGCAGCTATAGCTACTTTGTCTGCTGCAGTGTTAGTTCAAAACCAGCAACTTGGTTGATCTAACAATTGATTGCCAAAATACAAATTGGGTGTTTAAACAGGTCCTTCAATAAAAGTAAGCATAAGCTTATACAAGTAATACACTTGAGCAAACTTCCGGGCAGACTGCTAGTTAGAAGAATTATTTCAATGTCATTGGTAGTTTAGTCTGTACTTTATTGAGTCAAATAAATGCTGAAAATTTTTTCTTCCTATTTATTTGCTTTTAGAATAACAAAGCCAACACAGTTCGTTGGACATCAGAATCTTTTTGAGGAACCGTTTTAGCTACGGGACTTGACAATATCATTTTATTGATTAAAAGTTTGTAGCAAAGTTCAGTGCAGTGTTATATTCTAGTTTGTCGAATTTTAGTCTTGTCAGTCAGAAAAATTAATATTTAGCATTTTTTGAGGGCCTTGGATAAATGTAACTAATGTACCTACATGTTGCTATGTCAGATTTTGTACACAACTGAAGTTCTTTCTTTCATTCATAGGTAAAATGTGTGCTTGTAAAATTGTTACATTTAAACATTTCCTAACACTCTGCAATGCATATGAAGTATGTTGCAGGCAGCCTAAGAGTCTTTATTACACACTGCGTACGCATGTGCGATGATAAAACGCATTGAAGTTGATGGAAACAGTTCTCTCTGTATGCAGACGATGTCCTGAATATATGTTATAACGTCCATCTTTCCTCCTTTGCCATCATGGTGGGTGTAAGTTTCCAACATAATCAGGATCTATTTTGATTTTGCCATTATAGTACGTATAGGGAAGAAAAATACTAAGTTAGTTATTATCACAGATTTTAACAGCATTAAGTAGCACAAATATTAGGCAGGTACAAATGAGATATTGTACCCCACAAAAAAATAGGAGGCGGGGGGAGAAGGGGTTGTAAAATTTACCCCTGTACCCCCCTGTTCCTCCACAACTGTAGTTGACAAAATTGAGGTACTTGTGTATTGTTAGATTTTATATTAATGTCTTCATTGCCTTTTATGGATTATTATTTCAACCAACTTTGAAAAAAAGAGTCATTTGAGATTGGCGCATAATTCAATTTCCGA
The DNA here is from genome assembly GCA_003012365.1 of Medauroidea extradentata. NCBI lineage: Eukaryota > Metazoa > Arthropoda > Insecta > Phasmatodea > Phasmatidae > Medauroidea > Medauroidea extradentata. The sequence continues at coordinate 15,125 of PNEQ01008725.1, read as the reverse complement.
GTTTTGTCAACTAGTTTGACTATTGTTTTAATTCAGTTACTGCATATTTCAGTCCAATTCATTTAGTAAAACACACAAACACAGTGGCAAACTGGGTGAGAAGTTACACTGCTCAAGCCGCCTAGACATAACCACGCAATTTTTATGTTATTCATTTCCTTAGAAGTAATTTAAGCAGGGGCAAGATCTATTAGAATCAGACTATACAACTTAAGCATGTGGCATTAATGCACCTGTCGGTCACACCCAATGACGGTGTGTTGTGAAATTTTGTTGGATATTTTGTCCGTCTCTTGCATTCCACTAGATCAAAAATCTGCTTTTGCCAGTCTAATGGTTCCACATACAACTCAGAGTTATGTATATTCATTGCTAGGCACAATAAGATTGTTGATCTTACAAAAATTAGATTTGGCTGCCAACAAACTTCTAAACATAAAATGCTCAGCCTTATCTAACTTGAATTTGAAATACGAATAAATACATACATACGTAAAAATTTGCATTACAGGTATGCAGATAAAATATTCATAGCCTAGGCCTACATAAATAACTTAAGTAACTTACTCATTCCACAAGTTATTTTGTTTGTTACAGGTCCACACACAAAACCGTTCATTAATGTAGGTCATTCGAGATCAGTTGAGCACTTTTGAAACCCTAGTTATTTATCCTTTTCAGATATTATAGTTTGCTGCTACCTTTTAATATAAACAAAGCAACCTAAGTAACAATCAAATAATGTAGATTGTACTGCATTAAAAAGTTAACATTTGTGTGCACAGTAAGTAATATATTTAGTGGTCATTCTAGATTAACCCAGTCTTCAAAAGCACTCACTTTATCGCAAACCACCTTTACCGTTTCTGAAATCATGCTGTATTAGCGGTAAGTATTTTTACACATACAATTGGGCTAATGCTCTGTGGTGAGCAGACTCCTCCCCATCCCCCCAGCACTAATCCTCCAGTTCCCTCCTAAATCTTTCATCCCCCTTCACAATTGCCAACTCTTCCCGGAGTGCATTCCACTCCCTCACCATCCTCACCAGCAATGAATGTCTACCCCTCTCAGTTCTCTTCCACACCCTCTGAATTATTTCACTGTTGTTTCCTTTTTTCTTAAAAGTTCCCTTAGTTTGCAGGCCAAACAGCCTCATCCCCCCCCCTCTGTTCATGACCTTATACAACCTTACCAGTCTTTCCATTCTCCACCTGTCCCTCAATGGTTTCCATCCCAATTCCTTTATCATCATGCTAGGCCTAAACTTCCTTCCTCTTCGCCAGCCTGACCCTGCTTTTTTCATTTATTCATCACACATCTCGCTGCCCTTCTCTGCACCTTCTCCAGCTCTTGCACCTCCACCTTCATGTATGAATCCCACTACGCAGCAACATATTCCAGTACTGGACATACCATCGTGCATTATGCCTCTCTCTTCACTCCACTCCAACACTAAATCCCTTTAACACCCTCCCGAGCAATCTTAAACCCCTTCTTAACCACTCTGTAGGTACACCTGCTTTGTCCACCTGCTCATAAAAATAGAGAATAAAAAAATTGCTGGAAATGAAAATAAAATTTTTAAAAAATTCTATATATTTTTTAAATACAAATAATTTTTATTCTTTATTTTTATGAGTATGACATTGTAGCCTGCAATGTCCTTATGCACTGTGATTATTTTAGTTTAGTTTGTCAGTTAGTTTTAGTGTAGTCGTTAAAATGGAAACATAGAAAATATTACTTTAACAAGCCATTACATGAAAATAATGAGGGATAAAAAAATTTAATAAGAGTCAAATTTAGTCACATTTTGTGTCTAAAATAAGAAAAAAATTTTCTAGTACAAAAAAAAAATAAATAAATGGTGATGAAAACTGTGGCAGGCCACGCCCTTAACATAGGCTTCTTTCAAGTACTAGAAATTACTAGAATTGGAAGTAGCCTATAGTTAGAATTTACTTATACAATGGCTATTGCAGAGAATGGAACACTTTACAGCCGTATTTACGGAAAGCGAGTGGATTCTGTTAATTAAATCGATTCGTTATCAAACACAATGGAAAACACAGTATCGTAGAACGTATGCTTAGTAATATTACGAATTAGTGCGTAAAAATACACTTACCTATTTCAAAACGAATCGCACCAAGAGTAAGCTATGCGACAAATTCCCTTTGTTGAAACTTTTCGTAATGCAGGAATAAAATTCTCCAAAAACGTCAGCCACTAAAAAATTTTACTTCAAGATGGCGTTAAATAACGAACTTCGACAACGCTACTTGAACTACGACCGTCTAGTTGCAGAGACCCAGGGTGGCCAACCTTACGCCGCGCGACGCTTTCTAGCCTGTAGCACTCGTTCGCCTCGCCATAGTACTCGCGCGAATGCCCCGGTCATGTGCGCGATCAGAGTATTTGGCAGGTAATATCGGAAAATACTGCAAAGCCTAATCTGAATTTAGTATGTGAAATAAAGGGAAAACGTTTGTAATGGAAAAAAATTATCGTGCATAGTAGAGTAAATGAAGCAATGTAAAATAATTTAAACTGCATTTAATCATTGCAGAAACGTTTTTAATCCTTAATAATTGCTTATTTGGATGAACTTAAGTGCAACCAAGATTACATCCTGTTTTAGAACATTCGGCCAGGCCACGAGCCATTCAGGACGGTCAACCGCGAAACACGGAAACTTCCCTTGTAGAACTTTGCTCGGAAATTCCAAAATTAATTAGTGGACCCAAATTAAACCAATAGACTACAGCACACAATAATAGTAATAGACGCTGTGAACAGACACTCAACCGCAACAGTGATATTCACAATATTTTCAATATTCTACAATTAAGTGTTTCGTGATATTTGCTAAAGGGGTATTGGGTTCAACTTTATTTCAGCAGGACTTGATTTATGAAACACGTTAACAAGTGTTTGTAACTCATTGTAACTCTACATGACCATTTAACCCCCTCCCCACCTAGGAAAATTTAATTTCCTCCCCTCTGGCTGGAACCCTCTGGGCACACAGAAGGAAAGGCAGTCTTCAAGGAGCGGGCATCAGGAATGGTCAGTGCTGTAGTCGGGGGTATACGCGGGTATACGCCGTAGACCCTCTGGTTGATTCAGCCCAGTACGGTATATCGTCTTCTTTCTGGCGTATAACTTCTGATTTGGTCGCCAAGTCCATATAGTTACCTGTTACATAAATCTTACAGAATATAATGAGTAATGACGCATGGACTGACTTACCTAAAAGGAAAAGAAACGTTGAGCAGGCTGGTAACTTCAAATGTTATCTGAAGAGACAGCCGACTTGGGTTACTTTTGCGTGAAGTCTATAATGCGTGTAAAAAGAGCAATGTGACCATACAACCCATTGTTACTATTTACTGCTGTCAAGGTGAAAAAAACCCGGCAAATTTATCTCGTTGAAAATAATGCGTTGCTTTGGCTGTAAACGAGACACATACTGCTTGTGCATTGATACTTGTTTATGGACTGATGTTTATTTAAGTTTTAGACACGTAGCGCTTATGCAAGAAGTTAAATTACTAACTTTTTCACACGTTGCAAGGCTATAACGTACGCATTTCGTGTCTATAACGTAAATTCGTTCGTGTGTCCCCAAAGTAGTCTTTAGAATCGAAGTAGTATAAAATAGGACTTTTCACGTGCAAACTCTCTAGCTAGGAAAAACTCACTTTGTCAGTAGTTTTCCCAATTTTTCATGAAAATGTTCTTTGTTTGTCACAAAGACAGCCGTCATATCCTTACTTCCCTTGACATTTCCCCAACTTCCCTCCTAACAAAAAAAACACATTACATGAGGATACACGATGCTAACAACTGATTTTAAAAATAGGTTGCTAATCCAGTTATACATTTAGGACAGGTAAATGAAGTGTTGCAAGAGCTTGCTGCACTGTCGAAAGAAAGTTAAATCAAAGTAGATAACACTACCCAGGGTTGTACGCCTAATTAAAGGAACCACACATATGACTGCAAGTTTAAAAGGTGGACAAGGAGAACATGGTACATTTTCCTTAATTGCTGCACAGGACAGTATATTTCTAAATTTTTCAGTGGAACGCAATGCGGAAATTGTTTCTGTGAATGCTAAAAAATGTATTCTGAGCACTGTAGATAGAATGAGACTTTGGTTATGATCTGGTGCAAACTCTGAAAATTACTAATTGTTGCGAGTCATAGCGATAATAAAGAACCTACTAAATTAAAGAAATGAGGCGTATATTATGTCGAAAATTTAAGTGATTAGATTCTGCAGACGTTAAACATAAGTAAAATGCACACAATACAAGGGTTAAGAAACTTAGCAGACAACTTAGGAAACAAATACGTTCCAGATAAAACCAATTTCCACATTGCCATGTTGAACTGCAGAGTGTAGGCAAGTGCTGAGTTTGTGAATAACACATTCACTGATCTCAGGTCATTACTGCTGGTTTCTGTCTTCTGCCTTATGTTTATTAATTCAGACTGCCAAACAATTGACCAGTTCACGCCAGAGAAATACAAAAGGAGTCAGGTCTTTTAAGCCATTGTACTGTAACCGACGCAAATTGAAGAGTTTGAGTAGTAGTGCACAGCTAGTATGGCAAAATATGCAGTGGCGAATCCAGGGGTGGTTTTGGTGGTCTTAACTCTCACCCCTTAACCAAAAAATTTAAAAACTTTATATATAATAAAGTTAGTAATTTTTTGAGTGGTAGAAAATTCTGTTTAATTTTGAAAACTGCTAAAATAGCACTACTTTGCACCTTCAAATCCAAAGTTTAAAATGTGGACACCCCCCTACCCCCTCCAAACTTAAAGTGCCTGGTCTGGAGTTCATTATAATATTCTCTCCTTAGCAAAAAGATTCATTCATTACAAAAACTGCTAATAAAGCAGTGTTAGCACATTCAAATCCAAAACTTTCTTGGGCGAAATCCTTACAATTTCCAAGCTTAAATGGGGTGGTACGTGTTCCTTTGTAATATGGGCACAAAATATTGAAAAATTCCAACAGTAAAAAATTAATAAATTTACCGCATTCGGAGTATTAATTGTTTAGTTTCGGAAACATTAAATTAGCACTTTTTTCAGCTTGAAATTCAAAATTTTTCCACGTGAGAACCACCGGACCCCCCACTTAGAGTGGTCTGTGTTCATTAACAATATCGTCTCCCTTCACCACAAAAAAAAAACTGAAACAATTTCACATCATAAATTAATAACAGTTTTCTCTGTAAAATATACAATATTGTATTTAGTTGATGCGCGACGCTCGCGCTCCTCTTCCAGTACAGTCTGTCGTGAGCACCACACCACGATTACGGAACGACTGCGGCGGCAGTACCGCCGGCGCACACGGGAACACACCCGACCACGTGTGCGCAAGATGCAGCAGTTCCCAGACGCCGTCCCCGTGACGTCGAGTGTAGATAGTGTGTTCGCCACATTAACAGAACTACCGTTTATTGGTAGTAAGGTGCCCCATTGACGGAAACCATAGTAAATCCATCTTTTGTCAACATGTATCGTTTCTAGCACTCCCGTGCTAATTCCGTCAACGTGGGTCACACCACCAGTAGGTAGTAGTGTTTCGAGGCCAGGGGTAACCTTGTTGTGTCTGAAAAATTCCCAAGTAATACTTTTTCGTACTTAACCTCAAACAACAGTAGAAACACCCCTGTGCCTCGTGGGCAAATTGGACTCGCCCATGCAGCCAACTTTGCAGCCCAAATCTTACGTGTTAAATTTTCAAGTGCCTTTTCTTTAATTTGATGGTAATAGAAATCAGTAGTGTTTTATGTGTCTAATTAATTCTATACATATTTTTAACATTGCCCGTTTTCTTTTGTGCCACCTAATTTAAAATTCTAATAAATTCTTATAAACTCTTCCACAAACCAAATTTGGGACGCTATTCAGCAAGTGCATAATTTTCCAGTGTTTTGGGGCCTTCGCCCCTATGTTTGTAAGTGTATTTTGTGTTTCGGCGGTTGCTTCCCGCGCTTGACCAGACGAGGTCGCCGGCGCGGGAAGGAATTGTCAGTTGGCGCTAAGCGGCGAATCGAGACGGACGGACGCGCGAGTCACTCCGGGCCCTAAAAAACTTTTCATCATTCATCAGTAGTTTAAATTTTCAACTTCAGAACTGTAATTCTCTTTTTATTGGCCCAGAGGTGCCCCTCAACCCGTGCAACTCAACCGGCCAGGGGCCTTAAGTAAATAATTTGTCACCCACGTGGTGTAGCCCACCGGTCGGGCTTAGGGCTGGGTCCACTTAGCGCATCACCGTGTTTGGAGTTTGTATGGATTATGATGCTTATCAATAAATACGGATATCATTGAGGTACGTATTTCATTGGCTTGCCGCTGCACAGCCTTCAGGGCGCGGAACCCTTAATACCCACACTACCCAGTGTGTTGCGTAGGGTGTGTCTATTGGTGCTTTGTCTGTGCTACGGGCGTGGGGAATGCCAAAAGTTTCGCCTGCATAAGTATTTAGGATGGCCCTTCAAAAATTTTTCAAGCAACCCCTCCCCCTCTTTTTTAAACAAATCCTGGCTATGACACTGAAAATGTGAGTGTAATAGCTTTGATCTCTTGGTTTTTCAAGTTACATTGAAATACATAAATGCGTTATTTTCGCTAACTTAATTAATTTTAATTATTACTTTTGTGAAGTAGTTGCGAATCGGCGTTAGCTGCCGCATTTATTCACACTTAAATTTTCCACCTGCAACACGTACTCCTTCCCAGTACATATGGGCTAGTAGGCAGCTATAGACTACACCCACTTTAGTGTAGAGTAGAGTAATTTCATTGCATTTGTTTTGGAGTAATAAACCCTGTGTTTCCTATTCGAAATTGTTCGTGTGAGGACTTAATTTCCCCTACTTCGGGTCATGGGGAAACCTAAGGGTTATGCCTTTGTCCTTCAACATCTAACCAATCTAGAGTGTAGTTTGGCTTTTGTAAAATTATTTAATTTCAATGACAATCCTAGTATGAGATGTGACCGGAATGTAGCAGAAATTTTTCCGTATTATTTCACTACGTGGAACATTGATGTCCATGTGGCCAAGTAGCTTCATTATTACCAGCAGGCCATCACGGGAAAGGAGTTGGCCACGATCTCATGCCCAACACCACCATCACCAGAGTCTCGTGTTTATCCCGAGCAAACTGACTAGCTGGCACGCAAGATCATTTCACATCAGCACTTAGGACACTGGCTTCACCAGATTCCACCACCCGTCATACCAGCAGACATCACGTGTCTGAAACAATTTCTAATGTTTCAGGGTTTAGGAATTTAGGGCCGATTGCACAGTCATATTGAGTAAAATCCAAGGCCTATGGGAGTGAAATGTGAGAAATTTTCATTGCAGACACGAAAAGTGAGTGAAATAAATGAAAAAAAAACTGAGGTAATCTTAAGAAGTCCTCAGACCTTTCTCAAGATTTTCTCAAGCTGCATACCAATCATGGCGGCCATAAATAGAGGATAGAATGCCACATGGGACCCTATAATTTTTATTCGCTGTACATTTTAACACGAAAGTGATGTTGTGTTTTAATGGCTTTTTTTGTTTTCGAACGAAATGTTTAGGATACCATTTTATAAACAAAATTGACTACATATTTCTATAATTTGTTTTTTTAATATTTTCAAATTTATAATATGAAAAAACAGCAATATAAAATATACTCGCAGTTATTTAAGTTTTGTGTATTATAAATGGAAACTAATATATATTTTAGCCGAATTCGCAAGTCGATGCACAGAGAGAAATTATTTTTCTCGCGAATATTGTGGTTTAACTTCAAACATTTATACAGGATGAGTCGGGAGGAAAGGTACATGCTTTTGAGGGGTGATAGTACTGGTGATTTTGAACAAAATGTTTCTAATAAACATATGCCCTTTTCTTATCCTTTTCAGAGAACCCTAATGAAAACACAAGGAATGGGATAAGTGCAGGTGACGGTAACTCACATTACTATTATCTTATGTTGTGTGTAATTTTGTACATTTCCACACGGTGGTGCTCTAAGCATGGTGTAGTTGTTTACCTCAGTCTCAGTCCTACAGTGCTTGCCCTAGTATTGGGAACTACAGTGTTGTTATGTGTACAGTGAATACAGTTCAGTGTAGTCAAAAATGCCACAGATTTTCACACATGAAAAGTATGCTGACATGATGTTTGTCTATGGTTTTACCGATGGGAATTCCAGAGCCGCTGTTCGTGAGTACGAACAACGATTTCCTAATCGCAGAGTTCCAGATAGCAGGGTGTTTGCATGATTGCGTGAACGTGGCATGCTTTCTAGCATAAATGTTTTATCCGAACGCCCTGTACAACAAACTATTAATGAAGTTGAGAACATTCTTCAGGTACTAGAACACAGCCCATCAACTAGCTCGAGACGAATTGCTGCTCAACTACATATTCCACAAACAAGAGTGATACACACAGTACATGAGCAGGGTCTGTATCCATATCGTCGGCAGAGTGTACAACTTCTGCATGAAGGAGTTGATATATCCACCGGCAAGAATTCTATCAGTGGATCATTGCCCATGATCGATTAATTCCACGGATTCTGTTCACTGATGAGTCAACATTTACCCTGCAGTGGAATCAACAACACACGCAACTCTCACGTATGGGCAGACGAAAATCTACAACCTACTGTTGAAAGGAATTTTCAACGACATTTCTCAGTTAATGTGTGGTGCGGTATTATTAATGACCAACTCATCGGTCCAGTAGTTTTAGATAATCGTCTGAATGGAGTGCAGTATCTTGATTTTCTTCAAAACATGTCACCAGAATACTTGGAGGATATCCCTTTGGCAACAAGAGCTCATATGTACTTTCAGCAAGTCGGAGCTCCTGTACATTCTGTACGGCCAGTGACACAGTACCTCAACGAAACATATCGTGGGCATTGGATCGGTCGCCATGGAGTCATTGCTTGGCCACCGAGATCACCTGATCTTACCCCACTGAATTACTGTGTGTGGGGTTGGCTTAAAAGCTATGTCTGTACATGCAAGGTGGACACAAGAGAGTAACTTCTCGCTCGTATTTACCATGCTTGTGCTCAAGTAAAGCAATGTACTAACGAGCTCAGAACAGCAACACAGCAGCTGTCTATCATAGCAGCAAAATGCATTGAAGTTAGTGGTGGAGTGTTTGAACATGTTTTGTGAAGAAATGTACACATTTAAACAAAATGTACGATTTCAGAAACATGATTTAACGTCACCTGCACATTTCTCGTTCCTTGCTTTCATTTGGTTTCTCTGAAATGGTTAAGAAATGGGCATATGTTTGTTCGAAACATTTTGTTCAGAATCACCAGGACTATTTACCCCTCAAAACATGTACCTTTTCTCCCGACTCATCCTGTATATCTCAATTTCCTGACTGTGCAATACAAACGAAAAATTCTCAGATTTTATTCAACTTCTCCTGCATGCATTTTGAACACGCGTATTTGTGGAAGTCAATGAACATTGTGGAGCGCCTCATGGGAAATTCATGTGTGAGTAGTGCTGCGGCAAACTAAGTGATGTGCGGAGGGAACCCAGCCCATTCGAAAAGTGCACCAGCCAGTAAGCGGTGCAGCAGGGACGTGCGATTTTTCAGAATGCGTCCAACAAACTGGGGCTAATGTCATGTGTGCAGACTGTCACCATTGGTGCCATCAAGCGTGCATGACGATGCACAAGTGGCAACAAAACAGATGTGGTTTCTTTCAGTGCCACGAGTGCCTACAAGAACAGGACACTGCAACCAATGTCGCCTTCAGATTCACCACACCCATCGCTGACATTCCACAGCACTGCAATATACCTAGGACACACTGCATCCCATTGCCACTGGAAACACCAAGCATCCTACAGCTGACAACACAGCAACTGGCACCTACACCAATTCCGCACCGTGCAACAGCTACAGCGTAAGCATGCGAACATCGGAACACAACACCATCCAAATTCCAGATACTGCCAACATTCTCTGGTCAAGGCACAGAGGACCCACGCACTTTCGAAGAAGAAAGCGAGAACTGCCTGCAATGATACTTTGTTGAGAGCGTGGAGTGGCCGAGCATTGTGGGCGCACAGCTGACTGGCGATGTGCGCACATGGTGGAGGTCCGTCACGAGGAATAATATGATGTGGGGACAGTTTGTCAACAAATTTTCAACAAGATACACAAGCACACAGGCCATTCTTCATATACAGTTACGTATTTTCACAGAACAGCAACAACCCAGTGAAGACTTAGAGGCATTCATTCGCAGCAAGGTAAATTTAGTAGCATTGTTTTATCCACATGACACAACCATGGACGCATTGGAGGCCGTCCTACAGACAGTGCGCCCAGAATTTAGACCAGTGCTACGTCCAGCCATCTATAACAGACTGGAAAACTTTGTCAGGTTAGCCGCAGGACTTTCGCGAGACATCGCCGGAATCAAACGCATGTCACACAAACCACCCACTACAGGCGAGGAGTTGTGCAGGGAAGAGCACCAAATGAAACCACCGGAAGGGAGACAAACAACCCCCGACCAGCAGGGCGAACACCAATACTGCTGGAGCAGAACTACAGCTACAACAACAGGGCCATGCCCCCTCAGCCGCATGGCAACTCCTACCAACGTGTGCCACTATTGTACAGGGCGACAATTATACTGACACTCTGAATGCACAAAGTGTAGTTAAGCCATTCCGGGAAATGGAAACCAGGGGCGGAGAGGCCTCTAGACATCGCTCACAGTCACATGACAACTGCAAGTGTAGAAACAACAACACATGGTCCACATCCATACCTAGGCCAAATGTTTCAAAGCACACAAAATTGTGACAACTTGTTACCCATCCCAGTGGTCATCAACCATAAGCTGACAGTTGCGCTTGTTGACACCACAGCTTCCCCCCACAATTTTCTAAATGAAAAGTTTTTACCACTAGAAAGTGTAATACCATGTGATCAATGTGTACAACTCGCCACCCAAGATGTGACCGGATATATTCACAGTGCCAGTAACATAACCATACGCATCCGCAAGTAACAGATGTAAGTGCTGGTACTTGTCACCCGGGACCTCCGCGAGGACGTGATTCTTGGGCTGCCTGGGTTAGTGGAGCAAAGTGTCGTTATTGAGTTATCACGGGACTGCATTCATTTTGGCGAAAAACAGCAGGAAACAGTGCACCACCTAGGATACCAAAAGCCCATCACCACAGCAACCGTACATCTACAGGAATTTGACGACGCAGTACCACTAAAACACCAGGCAGCAATGCAAACCATCTTACACGAGCTCAGGGAGGTGTTGGCTTGCGACTCGCTACACCAAACCACCATCGCGGTGCACAGCATCCTGACCGAGGACGATGATCCATTGTACGCCAACCTCCGAGACTACACACCACATCACAGGCAAGTAATCGAAACACAGGTTAGTGAAATGTTACATGATGGAATCATTGAACTCTCAACTAGTAATTACAACTCAGCCATCACTCTTGCTCCCAAGAAAGACGGGTCATGCAGCTTCTGTGTTGACATACGCTCCCTGAATTCAATCACTAAGCCTTCAGCTCCATCAGTTATCAATGTCAATAGTGCGCACTGCAATGGTTATGTCCTCATTTGATTTACGGTCAGGCTACTGGCAAATACCAGGCTTGCCCACCGACCGTCACAACACTGCTTTCACTCTCCCAGACAGGAGACAGTATCAGTTCCATGCAATGCCTTTTGGGCTCAGGTACGCACCGGCCACATTTCAGGCTATGATAGCTCATTTCCTGTACCGTTATATAGGCAAGATCGTCACGACGTACTTGGACGACATCATCGTCTGGTCAGACACGTGGGAGGACCATGTACGACACTTAAGCCTTAGTCCTGGAATGTTTCGCAGTTGCCAACCTTACCTGTACAAACCATAAGTGTTACATTGGGAAAACAGAACTGGATTTCCTGGATCATATTGTGAATGAACACGGTAACTGCCCCAGTCGTGAACATATATGTCTCTTGACGAGTGGCTTGTACCGACCACACATAAACAAGTCAAGAAATTTGTTGGCCTAATCAAATGACTCCGCCAGTACATACCCTATTTCGCCACCCTCACTGCACCACTCACCGCACACTTATCCACGTAACAACATTTCGAGTGGACGGACGAGGCCGAGCAGGCTTTTCAGGAAGTCAAGCATAAATATCGCATGTGTGAACACTTAATGCGAGTAGACCCAGCACGACACCTGTACCTACAGACCGACGCCAGCCAGGAGGGCTTAGGCACGGTACTTTGCCAGCTAGGTGACAAAGGTGAGAGGTACATTATTGATTGCAGCAGCGCTAAGTTCGGCCCAGTCGAGCAGCGCTATGACATCAGCGAGAGGAAGTGCCTCGCAATCACATGGGGACTGAAACAATAACACCCCTATCTCGAACACCGGAGATTCACCTTTCGCGCGGACAATCGGAGCTTGGTCTGGCTACACAAGATGAAGGAATACAGGAGCAAACTGACACGCTGGTCGATGTTGATGCAGGGGTACGATTTTGTGGTGGAACATATGCCGGGAGAACAGAACGAGCTGGCAGATGCACTCTCATGTACTCCAGGCCTAGAGGTATGTGCACATGATACTGATGAGTGGGAGGAGATGCTGCCCACAGTAAACAAAGTTTGTTTCAGATACATAGAACAACAACCATGTTTATACTAGCTTGCCACGATCAACACCCCACTATCAGCGCAACAATTACACACACGCGCATTGTGAGGCGCAACACCATGACAACACTGCACAGCAATGGACCCTAGAATGTGCGAGGTGCGCACTGACATAATGGCGACTAGTGGACGCCCAGTTGCAAGTCTTGCCTTATGGGCGCCAACAGAAAACGGAAAATGTCAGGCAAGACGTCCTACAGTATGCACACGTTGACCAACTGGCAAGGCACCCCGGCGCGGAACAAACATTGTGCAACATAAGCCGCCACTATCACTGGCCTGGCATTACTAAACAGGTGCGACAACACGTCAAACACTGCATCACCTGCAACATGTACAAGGCGAGGCGCACGGATGGCACACAACAGAAGCCATGAGAACTGGAGGACCCTTTCGTGAAAGTTGCATTGGACCTCATGGGACCATACCCCAAGAGCACCAATGGGAAACTATTTATATTAGCATCCGAACAGACACCAACCAGGAGGGTGAACCTCAGACAGAGTTGTCAGGCAACGAGATGCCCAGTTACGCCCTGCGGGAGATCGCCGAAGTGTGGGGAAAAGCACCGCAGATGACGAAAACACCCATGCATACCAACCCACCCAGACACGACAATGGCAGTGAAAAAGGAGGGACGCCCGGCGCCTCGATGTGGCGAGCGACGCCCTTCAACACGTTGGAGACACCAGCGTCACAACATGCCAAGAGTGCACACGTCATCACACCCACGATGCAGGCTGCTGTCGCCACTGGGTGGCTGGCCACACACTTCACCGACGACGAGGTTCATGGAACCATCAGACCACGCCACCACAACCCACCACAGTGCAGCTGTTGTGGTGAAGGACGCCCCACCAAGTGACCGCATCTGGGCACAGCGCAGCAGCGATGGAACATCAGCGAACACATATACCAACAGCGACCACACCCCAGACAGAGGCATATGTGCTGCTAGCCATGTGCATGGGGGCCGGCATGTCGGTGCACACCAACATAGCGCACAAGTACACGCAAGACACCACCAGGTAAGAGAATGCTCACAAAAAGGCTCATCAAGGAGGAGGTATTTGATACCACCAGACCCTAAGCCATTTTATTCGCTACACACCAATCATAGTGTATATCAGTGCAGTATACATGTAGTGCAGCCGAGGGCAATCGAGTGCGACCACCCCGCCCGCAACCCGACAGCGAGTCACTGTGCCACCCTATCAGATGCAAAATTCCTAAGTAACATATAATTAAACTGTCATTTAGCGTTTCATGGCAATGGAAATTGGTTCTGTGAACCAGGATATATCAGGTACGTGTTTGAGACGTAAAGAGCAGAGTATGTTTAGTAATTGTAATATTTTAGTAACACTATTTTTAAGTGACGTGATGCACGAACATGGGAACACATTATTAGAAAGACACAATCATTTCATTCACAATTCAATTTGAGCTATACTTATATATAGTAAATGAGAGAGTTATGTTTTGTATGTATCATTTAATTTCATTTCATTTCATGGTTGAGGGACTTTTGGTTTTGGCGGGAGCACCGGACGTGGTCCGAGGCTCCTTGCAAATGAAAATGCTGGTGCCCTTTCACCATCGTAACACCATACTCATGCAACATAACACCAGACTAATGCCTGTGAGGACTAGTCGACGTAACTACATTACATACTGTTGCGTGCCATGTTCCTGGAGGCCAGCGGTCGGCGGCTGTTTCGTAACACCTTGAGGGCTGGCCGATGACTCAAAGCCCGGGTGGCTCATAGTGGGAATCCCGCCGAAACTACGTCATAGATACCTGTCCCAAATGCGCTTTAACCCTTCGAGGGCGGCCTACGTGGCTAAAATCATGTCAGAAACATGAGTAATGTCTAATTTAGAACCCCTGAAATGCGGGGAAGACCCGACTGTCTGGGCTAGTATAAAAGCGCAGAATCGGCACATTGGCAGGGAGTTCGCTAATGGAAGTGCTAGAGGAAGGTGCTACACCTGTGGAGAGAGACTGGTGAAGACATCTTGGTGACGTCAGAGTCTACTGTGAGGCGGCAGGCGGCTACCTTCGGAGCAGTGTAGGACGAACCAAGAGGACTGCTGCGGCGGGCTGACGGGCGAAGAAGAGGAACGCGACGGGAGTCGAACCGAAGACCTCAAGAGTGAAGACAGCGGTGCTCTCGGGGTGCTGCGCAGCGCACGACGATTCATCACCACGGCGGACTATTAAGGTTGTACACTGTCACTACTTGAAATACTGTTGATTGGATATAGGACTGAATTTTATTGTGATTTGTACTGTTTAATTAATTGATGGTAGACATTTTTTGTGCTTTAAT
>PNEQ01008722.1:0-28056 GCA_003012365.1 Medauroidea extradentata | reverse complement strand
GCTAAGCCTAACCTGCTAGCCATACTATGGCTACAACCTCAATACTTAACTTAAGCAGCGTTAATCCCCAAGCCTGTCTGCCGAACCCAGCAAAAATCCGGTCATTTATAGTTGAAACTCTCATTCCCCTACTTTCTCAAAATGGTGGTGGGATCTTGGTTTGAACGAAAGTCTGTTGAACAAAAACACGTGGCGCATCTGTGATTGGTGCTTAAGCGACCAGAAGCTTCTTCCAAATTCTGAAGGATCACCACAATGTTCCCTCCCTCTGCTGCCTCGCCATTTCCCCTCTCTACCGACGTCACAGCTCACTCAAACAGCACACGCGTCTATTTTCTACTGGCAGGGAACCAGGACAGACGTCGGAAAATGTGAAGGTGCGGTGCGGAGTTTAACGTAACATTTCAAGTCTGTTCACAAAACATCATGGGAATCCATGCCATCACACACAACTACCAGGTAACCTCCATTAAACTTTAGTTATGCACTAGGCGAAAGTATGTCCATGGAAATTTCCACTCGGGAAAAAACTGCGTCGTAACCAGAGACGTTAACTGCCGCTGATGTCAAGTTGACACCGTCACAATGTATTCAAGATATACAGAAATTTTTAAAAATAAATTTGACACAAAAAAGTTTTCGGCCTGAGAAGGTAATTTTACAGTGAACATGTACGGCCTGCACATACATATGTACCCCTTTCTATCATGGCAATGAAAGGGTTAACGAATGTAAGTGTAAAATGTAAACACTTCTATGTATATAAGAAGACATGATGTAACCATTCTTTGAGCAAGCTATGACATGTTAAACCTATTGCGTTACAGCCAACCACTTTAGTCTTGTGTCTGCTACCAGGAGTAAAGATCTGTTTGTGTCCTATGGTTTTGTACGTGCTATCTACTGTAATTTCTCTTACTTGGGTTGAATATGTATTGCTGGTGTGTGTTACAGTTCTGCATTGAAATAAATTTTATAGAAGTTGCCTACAGTTCCAGACAAAGTGAAGTGATTTCATAAAACTATGTAGCAGCATGAAGTGTTGCTTAGGTACTTTCACACGTGTAGGTTGTGAAAATGATTATATGACAAGTCTTACCAAAAATTGTCATCAGACATCACTGAATCACAAATTTACCATCTCAAGAAAATAATTAAATAACATAACATAGTAAGTGTGTGTACTTACATGAAAAGAAATAGTTAGATAAATACAATCTTATTTTCATACCATAAAAAGTTATTAATAACTAGTAAAGAGAAATAACTGTAGAGTTGTCTGAAAGATGACCATCACTGATTCCTGGCAGATCTGTTTGCTGTTCTTGCCATAATATGCAATGGCAATTTAGACGCTACTACATATTAGCAATGAGGTTGCTTAGTAGCAACTGTGTTAATAACGAACAATTAATTTCACTGGAAATTGTAATGGAATTCTATCAATGAAGCTAACCTTGCTTTAGGAGTTTCCTTCTACTAAAATTATTAATCTTAGTGACACAAAACAACACCTAGAAGTCAGACGAATTGTGAGAAAAATTTCTGGTCCAATTAAGAAAAAATTGATTTTTACCATCACCTGTGAGTCTTAGGATGAGGGAAGAAGAAAGTGCTGATACTGCATTAAAAGACATGGAAATTCATATTGACAAACTCAAGCATAGAATAAAGACCTGTTAATCCGACGATGACAATGATAAGATACAAGTTATTAGTTAGTGCCAAAAAGCTGACCAACAAAAATAACTGAACATGAGTTAGGTGCGAGTAAATACTGTATCTAGTTAGAAGAGCTTGTGGAATTGTTTAGGAACACTGTGTTACTCCACAGCTTACATCTAAGAAAGCAGGGAAAGAGATTTGTTCAATTTTATGAAAGTAATGAAGTTAGTAGTGTGTTTTGGAATAAAAAAATACAAAATTGGTTCTCCTTGATAATGGGAAGAAAGAACTAAAGCAAAAACATTTATTTCTGTGAAATTTAAAAGAACTATATGAAAACCTTAGAGAAGAACATCATTCTGTAAAGGTTGGGTTTTCTACATTGTTTTCTGTGTCCCAAGTGGTGCGTCCTTGCAGGCGCTAGCGGCTTTCATATTCAGTTTAAAAAAATTTCAAATTTATGGCTATAACAGTGAAAACAGTTGACTGGAAGGTACTTTTTGAAAATATTGTGTGTGATGTAGACAGTGAAGAAAGTTTGTTTGCAGAGTGCCTAAATTATCCTGGAATAGGAAACGTGAATGTAGATGAACTATTGCAGAGTGCCAGTGATGAAGATATCACTTACAGTCTGTGAATAATGGCAGACCATTGCAATCTTGTAACAATTACAGAACCATATGCTGAATTCAAGCAACATTTTGTTAGTGAACTAACAGCATTGAAAAACATAATTTTATCTCCCAGATTTTATCAGAGTTTCTGTAAAGTAAGAAAGAGAATCTACGAAGTGATGAGTATGTAGTAGAGTTATCACTGGATGAATTGTCAGGCCACTTTTCGTCACTTCTGCGTGCACTACAGAGATGTTGCTAAGAATTTGTGTTCTCTTGAGCCTTTGTGTTGTGACAGTATGAATGCTGCTACAGTTGCTGTGTACAAAGTTAATACCTTTATTAAGTCCCTTATTCCTAATTTGAATAGAGTTGTGTATTTTCTATTGGATTAGCTGCTTAATACAAGAACATATTCAATTGTTCTATCTTGTGCAAACATAAAAAGAAGATTTTGGATTAGCAGCAGAGTGGCATTTCTTTGCAGCAAGTCATGGAAAGGGATCTTGTCATAGCATAGGTGGAACTCTAAAACGACTGATGGCTACGGCAAGTTAACAACGACTACAAGAGGGCCACATTTTAACACTCATGAGTATGTTTTAGTTTTGTGTAAAACCATTAAAGGAATACATTTTGTGTTTATGGGAGAAAGAGAAGTTCAGGAGGCAAATCTTAAGTTGAAATGCAGATTTGGTAATGTTAACAGAATTGTAAGTACAAGAGATCAACATTGTTTTAGACCAATAAACAGGTCAACAATGCAATATAGCATCATTTAAGCATCATTTGATACAAAACGAAGAATTTTCAATTGATGCACTCACATCAGAGACATCTCGGTAAAAGACAATGTTCTGTGCATTTATAACAGATGTTATATTGGTAGAGTTTGTTAGGTTTCTCAGGAAAACAGTGATCTCAAGATGGTCTACAAACCAGGAGGTTCATCTACTTCAGTTTATCAGGTAGAGATGAAAAGTGTTCTCAACATTCTGCGACCTATAGAGTTCACTACTATAACAGGAAGAACATTTAATATTTCTGAAGAGAAAAACAATGAAATCTAACTGAAACTGTGAGCTAAATTTAAACAATAAATGTGTCGCAGCTGACAATATTTTTAAGTGCATTGCAAATTTTGAGACTGTCATATGGTGAGTTTTTATATTTTGACTAGTTGCAGTACATGTTTTTAATGTAATTGTAAAACCATTATTTAAAATAAAAAATAAAAATTTTAAAGTTTAATGCGTTTTAACAGAACTGAGGTTTAAGGCCAAGATCTTCCATTTATTTCAAACAATTACAAATACTAACTCAAATGTTTTTTAACTAAATGCTTTGAAAAAATTTGACACCGCGTACAGTCATACAAAACAGAATTTGGCCAGAGTGGTTTTTAAAAATAATGTACCTTTTGCTAGAAAAAATTTTTGCTTAATTTTGGCTTATTTTGACAACGAAGTATGTGATATTTCAGGGGCAAAAACCTAAAAATCAGTTTAGTGTATTACAACAGAAATATTCAGATACAAACAATGATATATAAGTCTTAAAACTGCCAGAATGAATTTTTGATATACGTATTCATTTGCGTTAAAAAAAATATTTTTGAAACCACTGCAAAACTAAAGAACGAGGCATGTCTCATGTTTGCTGGAAAGCCTGCCACCAATACTTACGTGGAACAAAAAAACCTTTTATATTTGTGTTTCCAACTCTAAGTCACTTTAAATATGTGTAAAAATTGATTTTTTTTTTTTTAATATTAAAAATTTTAAGGTCATTTCACTTGGAAAAAATAACTTTCTTTTATTATTATACATTTTTGGTAATTGTACAATGTTTTCTTGACTTTAGTGAAGACCAGAACCTTCTATCATTAATACGAGGCCAACAATAACCTTTTATCGAAACTTCTGCAACCCACTGTTTGAGCCAGCACTTAGCAAGAACAATAAGTCTCTTATGAATATGGTGACTGATAAAAATAAAATAAAACTTGAACTACCCATTGATGAGGTTATATGTGATAAAGTAATTAATTTTTTAAAATTGTCAAGCAACCCAATCTTGGAGATTTCACACGTAATGACCCACCACCCTACCCCTCACCATACACAGGTGAATATATAAGTATGTATGCAGTCATTGTTTCTTGATGTAGTAGAGAATATTGTTCTCTGTGGGCCATCATAGTTCCTGCCCAGGTATTCCTTCACTGTACTGGTTCAATTGGCTTTCATCGAGTAGCCACATGCGAGAGTTCTTGTTCTGGTCTTCTGCCCACTATCTTCTCCAACCAGCCTAAGAATAGAGCTGCTGTGTTTGCTCTAGGTGCTTGTAGCAATCATATCATTGTAACGTTTTAGCCAGTGTTATGTATGACGTGGGAATTTAGTTCTATTATAGCTGCAATAATCACACAGTTGTAAAACCTTGTGTTGAGACACAATTCAGTAGCACTGATAACCAGTGCTCCTATAACTGGAGGATGCAAACATGAAAGGTAGCCGGTGTTAGAGTGACTGGCACTTCTCGAGGACTGCTGTGATTGTTATCACCTATCTACTCATGTAAACTGCCACACACACAACCGTAGTGGACTTCTGGTTGGCCAGCTGGCACACCCACCTTGAAGCTGCTTGCCACTTGTGGATGACACTTTGCAACTACGTCCCTACCATCTCTGGACATCTGGACATTCCAGGTGCTACCAACAACTTCCAAACCCATGACTGAATCATAATCTTCCGTTGGCCTCCTCAGTTTGCTATTCTTAGCATCTCCCATTGACAGAGATCCTGTACAAGCCAAGTTTACAGTTTTGCCACCACCCCTCTGCCTCCAGCAGACCATTGTCTCCTGCCAAGCTCCACGTCATGTCTAGATAATAAGCTAGATGAGCTATCCTTTCCGAAATAAGTGCAGTTATCCTTCTGGTATATTGACTACTGCATTTCGTTAAAACAAACATCTTTGAATGACAATACTAGAAACTACTGCCTCTTGTCATTGTTGAAGTGTGAGACGTGTTACTAATGGCACGAGCTCGACACACAGGCAAAATTCAAAATTGAACTTGAGGTACAGCACAATTTAGGCCTATAAATTTGATAGACTATTTTTTATGCAAGTATAATGGAAATGTGTTGCTGCATATAACAAAAAGCAAAACTATAATTTATTTGTTCCGTTACTATGCCTGCTTAAATAGCTCTGTCTGTTCAGAAATAAAATTAAAAAATTTAGTAACGCAATTTTTGTACTAACAACTTGACTTTATAATTTCTGCTTGTAACAAAAATGTGCAAAGTGTTAATATTTTAGAACTAACCTTATCAAATTAATAATCTAAAAAGCGTGTCGGTTTAGTGGTGGAATGAAGGAGGTTGTCTTATAGAACTATGAAGTCAATTGCCAAATGTACCTATTTATACATTTTTAGCCAACTTTCCAAAAGGAAAAGTAGGCTCCTAAGATATAACCTTTATGTCTGTGTGCATGTGTATGCATCCCCCCTAAAAACTTTTGAACCAGAGGACCAAATTTTATTAAACTTTGTAATCTGACTTGACTTTTATGTATTTCATTTACGCCCCCGTTAATATTTTCAAAATAGCAGCCATTTGAACATTTTTTGATCAAGCTAGATGTCAAAGGAACCGTACTTTAGAATTTCTTCAAACTTGGTAAACATATAGTACATACAAAACTGACTTTACTTTTGTGTGTTTATAAATTCAAATTTGAAATTTTATCACATAAAATGTACATGTTTCAACAGTGCAAATATGATGTTATTGATTTTTATCTGCCACCGTTTTGATTTTACAGACCAATATGGTGTTTACAGTGTACCAAAATTTACATTTTTAAGCCTTTATGTTTTGTTTAATATCTTAATATCTATAAAACATACTAAGTCATGTGTGATGTTATTGCAAAGAGGAGACTTAGGGCTATTAATAATGCCAGTAAAAATGAACAGAATGTTGTTTATATGTTTTCATATATAGATGTAAAAGTTGACCTTGAAACTTTCCTTTTTTTTTTTTTTTTTTTTTTTTTTTTTTTTTTTTTTTTTTTTTTTTTTTTTTTTTTTTTTTTTTTTTTTTTCTTTTTTTTTTTTCAACTGCCTGTTTTTTCTTTCCAAATTCAAAGATCACCATGAAATCTTGAGGCAAGTAAGTCTACATGGAATATTTGGCAATGATATATTGTCAAAAGAATTTACTGGATCCCTTTTGGGTGAAAAAAAAAATCCCAAAGTTAGTGTTTATGGAAAAAATCAATTTTTTGAGGAGCTGTAGAAAAAAAAAGGCAAATGCAAAAATTCTGAAAATTTTGCAGAACGTTGCCATGATAACCCTTAACACACAACTTGAATATCTTTGTTTTTTTTTTTTTTCATTGGTTTATTCTCTTTAGCAGTCTAAAAATGCAGAAAAATGATATTGTATTCAAGTCAAATTAACTGTTACTATTACTATTATTATTGTTATAATACTACGTAGTAAATTATATGTCATATTAGTCAAATGTGCTTCTAATAGCCAACACGTTTTATATTGCTATACTACTTATACTACTTAAAGACGTTCCTAAATAGCTTTGTGTACTCACATTATGAGCATGTCTGTACTCTGTTCTGAGCAGGTTACAACAGGAACTGCTACTAGCAAGCCAGTGTCTGTCTGGAAGTAGACCTGCAGGGGGGTGTATTCTCGTCTCCCGCGCTTTTCTTCGCTCATTTCACTCCCTGCTGCTGACGTCACATGGAGGAGTCACGCCACAGTGTCTTGCGTACAAGCTCGCGTGCCTAAAAATCTGTTACACTAAACACATCAGAAATAAAAAATTGTTCAGTCTATTGACTTCGAAATTTTTACAATATACCTATGAACTATCCTGCCAATGATACTGTATGTTAAATTTCTGTATGTCCATTAGTTAATTTTTAAAATAATATTCAACAGTGTCCTGTTTGCTACCGAGGAGAAGAAAATGCAGGGCAAAATATAGTAAGCGTGGAACTTTTTTGTTTTTCGAGATAGATAGGGGGTATCAGCGAACGAATTAAAGAGAAAACTCCATATTACGTTTTGATACCTTATTTAAAGAATTACATAATTTGGTTTTCGTTTTGTGTCAGGTATTCTCCGTTCACTCTAAGTTGAGTTCTGAAGTAAACAAATAAAGTAATATCATTGCACTTTGCTAGCTTCTAATTGGCTCAATTTGTGCATCACGCCGACGTACTATTTCCAACCGACAAAAGTGTGTACAGTTGGCATCATCATAGGAAACAACAATGCCGTACATATTAAAACAATATTGCGTGAAAATTCCGTACGTGTTATCGACATAGGGAAACAAAAATTACACAAAAACTTGATAAAAATATTGACATCATGTGTAATTACTGTATATTTCAAAATTTAATAGTAATTGTCAAGTCATTACTAACGATTGTATTCAAATATTCCGGTGTTAACGTAACAAAAATTTGGTACTACATGCAAAAAAAAAGTTGTCAGCAAGATGAGTGATTAAACTTACTGTAAAGTCCTCCTGGATTATTTTGTACTTCGTTTTGGAAAAATTACATTTTATAAATCACCAAACAATCTATAGATAATTCACGACACATATTGTTTTTTTATGCATAAAAGATTGCTATGCGAGATTTTTATTCTTGCCTTATAAACATCACCACAGTGTTCAGTAATGAAGACATATATCCACGTTTCAAAAACCATGCAAGACATTTTCACTGTTCACGTCCAGCATCACATAACCTAATCTGCAAGCGACATAAATATAAACTGACGCGAGGATGGAACAAAATAGAACAAGGAACTTTGGTTTGGACCACGCGGCTGTGGATCGGACGAACTGGAACGGAAAATGGACGAACAAAAGAAAACATTTGCAGTAACCACAACATTGACGCGTTAACGTCCAAAAATACTTTGAAAAAATAAAACATTTGTGATATTTCTGGCTTATTTTTACTGTGGTAATTATTACTGAACTAAACTTTTGGTATCTTCAGAGTATCGTACGTCTCTAAATACTGGCAAGTGTACCAAGAAACTCGTACGTTTAGCAGTGCGTCAGTCGTTAAATAACTCGTGAACCAACTGTACGGACGTGTCGCCCGCTAACCATAATTACAGTAATAAACTTATATCGTCGTAGATTGTGTTTGTAACGTCTGTATATTTTAGGTATTTGTTAATAAAACTCTCTCATTAAGTGATGGAGTGATAAATTTATATGTACACGACAGATAACAAAGATCTATTTCTTATGCAAGATCACAGTGCACGGCGGTCGGCAGCCAATGAACATGTTTGTTTATAATTTGCTTTGTTTATCCTAAAACTCAACTAAGAGTGAACGGAGAATAGAAGTTGGAGAATATTTCACCTGTACGCGAGATATATTGGCGAACCGACCACAACATACTTCTGTCTCGGTTTATCTGCACAGCATTTATTATGTTAATTTTAATCATATATTATGCATTTGTTATTATGTACGCAAAAAGGTATTTCAATTCAAATACCCCCCCTCCTTCCCCAAAGAAGTCATTGGCCCAAATACTTACATAAAAAATACAATTCCGACCAAACAATTACAGTGATTTAAATGTATTCACCAGTGACTTTTTTTTTAAATTATCTGTTTTTTTTATTTTACTTTTCTAAATCCTATTTATATACAAAAATACGCAACAATGTCAATGGCAAAATGTTGATAGCACAGATACCAACAAATCGTACACTACGTTACAACATTTCTAACAATGTTGCAACAAATTTGCTACTTATATTATGAAAGACATGTTTCAAGCACAGTTAAAAATATAAAATAGCACAATAGAAATAATGCAGAAAAAAATATGTTCATTACAATTCTTATTCAAATGTCCCTGTTTGGCAATAATATTAATATTATTATCAACATTATCCCCTATCATTACAAAAATGATGGAGAAAATAATGTTATCAACACTCTTTGTATATTCCCGTCTCGTGTTGCGCCCTGCTGCTGATGTAACAGGGAAGGTTCCAGCCATGTAGTGTTGAGATGTCTGTAGTGCTGAATGCAATGAACTATACTCATTACGAGACTAGATGTATTAAAAATTAGCAAAATGTTTAACTATAAGTTAACTGTGCTATGGCATAATGTACTAATTGAGGGTCAAAGACTACAGACGTGTTATCCAACAGATTAGAAAAAAAAAATAGGATTTGAGGCGACTGTATGCATTGCGCTGTAAGCGAAGTGACACATTTAATCAAGATAATTCTAGAGTTTGTTCTGTAAATTTACACCAAGATTATTACCAACGAATTTTGAGAAGTGAACTCTTACGACTCTACCTCAAATACTATCAGTAACATTTTCATACCATTCTATTTCAACAATATGGAGTACACATTTTATCAGCAAAAATAACGTATTATGTAAACATGTTACTGAATTTATTGTCAAGAGTTTTGATAATATTATTTACATTTTATTTTTTTATATACATTATTTTCTTGAACATTTTGCAGTGGTATGATTTATGAGTCAATACTGTATATGTTGATATGAAATTATACCAGCAATACTATTAACACAAAGGGCTATTTTTGCATGTCATAACATAGTAAATAACAGATTTTTTGCAACAATGATATTGGCAAACAATCTAAAAGTAATTAAAATTGTGCGTTTTCTGCATTGGATTGATAGCTTAACTGTCATGTGTTCGTATCAGTTGTTACAAACACTGTTGTAAGTGTATTCTTTACAATTTTAACTGTGACTTTAACATAATGTTTTCCATAATATTCATAACATTGTTCGCGACGTTACTAGAAATATTGTACCATAGTGCAAGGATTTAAAAAAGTAAAGTAAATCACAGACAAATTTTGAAAAACATCCACATTTAAATCACTGTAATTGTTTTGTTGAAAACTGTAATTTTTTTATGTAAGTATTTGAGCCAGTGGTTTCTTTCTGGGGATATTTGCATTGAAATAATAAATTTTGTGTACATAATAACTAATACATAATATACAATTAAAATTAACATATTAAATTCTGGGCAGATAAACCGAGAGAGAAGTATGTTGTGGTCGGCTCGCCTATATATCCCGCGCATAGGTGAAATTTTCTCCAACTTCTACCTGGCACAAAACGAAAACCCACTCACAAAATTCTTGAAAAAGGATATCAAAATTTAACACAGAGTTTCCTCTATTTCGTCCACTGATACCCCGTATCTATCTCCAAAAACAAAAAAGTTCCTCGCTTACTATATTTTGCCCTGCATTTTCTTTCCCTCGGTAGCAAACAGGGCACTGTTGAAAATTTTTTAAAAAATTAGCTAATGGACACATAAATTTAACATATGGCATCAATGGCAGGATAGTTCATAGATGTTCTGTAAAAATTTTGAAGTCAATAGATTTCTGACGTGTTAAGTATTAAAGTACTTTCGGCGCACAAGCTCTACTTGCGGCGAGCGTCTCGGTCTCCTCCTAGGTACGTCACTCGCGGGCAGCCAATGACAGAACAGAGGGCCGGAGTGGCCTACCTAATATACCTTGGTAGACCTGTGCCTGTGCAGACGTAGCTTTGGCACTTGGTGTTCAGTGTTTGTGGTTTAAAGTGGTTTGTAGACAGTAACTGATTTAATTCACACTATGGCGTATGTAAGTTTTAAAGTTTATTTTTATGGACATTATAATGGAGTGCTCTGTAGGAATTTTCTTAACTAAACCTTATCATAAAAATGCTTATGGGGAGTCCAAAAGAATCAGACAGATTAATGAATTTGAAGATGATAAGTTACTTTAAGTAAGATTTAATAACAGACACATTGAATATGTGTGATTATCATAATGCAAAAAATGCTGCAAATGTATAATCGTTTATTTCGAAATTGTTGTTCAGATCCCTTGCTGATACATAAAAAAGGTATTGGAAAATCTCTTATTAGAGAAATAGCCATTGAAAAATATAATGAAGCTAAAGTGAAAAACCTTGAAATTATTCCAAGGAAATCTCTATGTACAAACTGTTGGACAAGAATATCTTATCTTAGTTGTGCAAGTGATAGCAGTGTATTAGATTATGAACCCAATTCACAAAGCATAGAAAATGTAAATATAGCTTGTCAATTGTTAGCAGAGTCTCCATTAAAAGTAGCCAAGTTGAGTTCTGATAAAAGAATGACCACCATTACAAGAAAAGTCGAGTATGTATCAAAGAGTCTAGGAAAGAAATTAACGTCTTTTGACGTACCTTATGTTGAAGATTTATTTGGGGAGATGGTTAATTTGGATGAGTACAGTATTTTAATAAACAAGCTTGTAACATGGCTGCTGTCTCTCTGTAATCCCTGTTCCCTGTTCGTGGTGCAAAGATGTGACGTGTGTTATGAAGATGATCGAGGCACTAGATGTGTCTGTCTCATTGTTTGGTGGTTACTAGCTCGTAGGTGAAAAGTTGGAGGTTATGTTTATATCAAAAGAAAAACTAGTTGTCACTCGTATTGTTGTTTTATTTCACGAAAAGCAGATAATCCAATACGCAACTTACATGGCATAATCACTACTATCATAACAAAAGGATTCCAAGGTTCAGCTCCGCTAACTTACCCTCACTTTGTAGAGGTTATGGTATTACCATGTCCTGTCAAGCTCAAATTACAAAATAAAACTTAGGTGCAATAAACTGAGCACGCGCCGCGCCCGTCAACAAACTCAACCACAGCGGGCCACCGCCCGACACTGACTGAAACACCACGGACCAGCGCCCGGCCCGGCACAGACTGCCTACAACTTCCTCGGGCCACCGCCCGCCACTCACTGACTCGACAACGGCAACGGACATGGTAACAAAAGGGACACCTCGGCGGAGTGATACAGCAGACTCTAATTTTCCCCAAAACAGCAAAATTACACTTAAAACATATCACAAAGGATTCCAAGGTTTGAATTTATAGTTTTTACACCAAATTGATAAATAATATTAACACAAATATAATAATTGGGGACGAAAGGTGCGCAACAGCAGAACTACTTTCGCAGCGCAATACCCTAAGCAACCCCCTGCAATGGCTGACCTACGTTCGTCAATAACCTACGCCATGGAGAAAATTCCATGAAGCAAGCGATCAACCACACAGCTTGGAGAAGCTTGCAACATAAGAAGTTACTCACTTCACCAGGGAAAATTTAATAACATGCTAAAATTGCCAAAACTCAATAATTAGAAAAAATACAAGAAAAGTTATATCAACAAAAATAATTAAAATTGTACTGTTTTCGGTTTGAAATCAAACAAGCCAGGAAAATACACAAGTGACTCTACTTTAAAATTCCTGACTATTTTATATTTCAATTTTGAAAAGATGAATTTAAATTAATCATGTCCCCAATTATTAGGTTATTGAATCCTGTTGTATCATCCCAGACACCTGATGAACCAATACTAAATAGGCATATACCCTGTTATTACAAATTTTAATTTAATTAAGAGAAAAAATACTTTCTAGAGATTCAAAGAAGATGGGGGAGTGGCTAAACACTTAAAATCCCCCCCCCCCAATTAATATGAATTTTTTTGTTGCAGAAAACAAAAAGAATACAAATTTATACATACATCAGCATAAAGATCTCTCCCGTGAAGCAGCATTACTGTATATATCAGTCAGTACTGTAAATGTAAACAATCATAATAGCTGAACATTAATCACCATTAGACCAAACATATAAAATTTCTAGCATAACTTCAAACCCAATTGGTTGCTATAGCCAGTGTTGTTAAGTAACGAATTACAAGTAATCAATTACTTGTAACAATTACTTTTACAGTAATTTATACTTATAACGAATTATGTTGAAAAATGTGTAATTCGTATTTGTAATCAGAATACATAACATTAAATGTAATAGTTACATTAAGGTAATCGTTACATTGTGTTCATTTCTTGTTACATTTAGTCTCCCGATGTATTTTGGATAAAATAAAGAGTAAGAAAAACAACACACTTGCATGGATTAGCTAAGTTTGTTTTACGTTTATAGTGGATCGTATACACATCTATGGTCAAAAGTGATAAAAAACAGAAGTGGCTTGCCGGGCTCTACACAGTTATCTTTGACTTCTTGTCTTTACTTTGTTTACACTCGCACCTCCGTAGCGTCACAAATCAATCAAGTAATAAGTTAATGCTCGTTGACTTGCGATCATGGACGGTGTCGGTAACCAAAGTGATACAGCGACAAATTCAAATGCTGATGAAGACAGATTTCCGTTTCCTTACCTGGATAAATATTTTAAATTGTCTGGAAAGCAGCGCAAAGAGAATAATTTTAATAAATATAGTAAAAGATAGTAAATTACATGCAAACTTTTTTTTTCAAACAAATCAGATATGTAAGTTTATTACTGTAATAAAGTGTAAAGTATTTAATTGTAAGTTAGTTAAAAATGGTGGCGAAGAGTAATTGTAATTTTACTGATTACTTCTACGTAAAGTAATTTTTACTTGTATTTAGTTAAATTTTCACCAGAGTAATTGTAATTGAGCCCAATTACTTTTTCTGTGTACTTTTAACAACACTGGCTATAGCACACACTGAAATACGACCAAAGCAAAAAAAAAAAAAAACTAGAAACATTTAATTTATTACATGTAGTGGATAGTCAGATATCCCTGAGCCTGAACTTACTTTACAAATACATGATTACAAATTTAATTCCTTTCAGCACAAACTAATTCATTACCACCAACGTGAATACATTTGTTTTTTCTTTCCTTACAACAGGACATGGCTTACATGTATACAAACCCAAAAGTTTCTCAAATAAAATCATTTTACCAATTTCAGAAAATCACACAATATTTTCAAATAGCTTAGATACAATGCACTTATTTAAGAATATAGGTTTAAACTGCTTACGGGGAGGCTGCCCACCAAAACACCAACTAAAGATTTCAATCATGCCCTTTGGAACGACGACGAGGCACATCGCAAGTAATAACATAATAATGCATTTTGGAACGAGGCCAAAACCACAAATACAACTCGAACAATTATAGTGCCAATTTGAACGCCTGTGAGGCAAACATCATAACTTTAACCCAAATAATACATTTTATAACAACAGTGAGAAACTCCACAAATACAAACAATTATCACGCCTTTTGATACAACGACGAGGCTAAATACAAAATACAACTAGGGTACAGCCCTTTGGACCAACAACGAGGCTCCCTAATCCATAAAAAAAAACTAATTCATCACGTACGTAGTAAACTTCACACATGCCTATCACCTTCATCGCAGCACTCCCTTCTCTTTAAGCTCTGGCCATGGACGGCCACTCAAAGGTAAACATCTAATTTTACAACCGTTTTCCAAGTGCAAAATCATAAAGATTACCATGAACTTTCAGAAATTACCCAGTTCAGGTCTGGTCACATACACACACCTCAAATATGAATTCCAATCTCAAACTCATTTAATATTAAGCTCAAAGATTATTTTCCAATTCTCAGAGGTACTGCCAGTCATCAAAACAAAATAATACATCAATATCAAAAACTACCCAAGTTACTTGATTACAAACTCATTAGAGTATTCTTCTTATTTTGCTAGAGCTCTGGTGGCATTCAGAACTAATTTGGAGAAAATAGAATAAAATTTCACAATTGCATACTTGGTACATAGCAATAAATCTACTCTTCCAAAACTCATCAATACATTTAAAGAATTCATTATATAAATTTCTGATGACAGTTGCTTTAATTTTTACAAAGAAAACTTATTAATTTATGATGAGCATGGTGCAGTCTCCCAATACAGTTATTCATAATAAAAAAAGTTAACACACAAAATTATTATTAAGACTTCACAACAAAAACAACTGCAGTTACGATCAGAACAAACACTAGAATAACACAAACAAACAAAAAGAAAAAGTTACGCGACAAAACTAACTGTTATATTTACAAATATAGGGCTTCAGCATATACTAATAGAATAAAATTTAAGTGCCCTCATTGTTTCAAAATTTTAATCATTGCCATGCTGCCTGAAATTGCTAGATTTCTTGTTCCATACAATTAGAACATATCTCTTGACAAAATAACTATTTGCGGACTTATACCCTACAGACTTATTTGAAACATAACCTAAACAAAACAATCTTGATTGGAAATTACACTACAAAATTAATAATATTAACTTCATTGTACAAAAAAAAAATTCCATCTCCACAAATCCCTTTTTGTTTACACTCATACTCTGCCCTTCAACAAGTCCCGCAATTACACACTCAATTTTTCCTCGCCACTTCTCACGGTTGAGAGCTCCCTTGAGCTTCACCTTTCCTCTTAGCCAATCCTGCACCCCCCACTTCTCAACACTTCCCTGCTCTCTCACTTCCTTGTACAGCACTGTCCTCTGCTCCACACACTCCCAACAGCTGTCTGCACCCCACAGTTCATCTTGACCTTTAATCTTTACAGTACCTTGGTGCCACACTTGCACCCCCCACTGTTCTACATTTTACACGATTCCTATATTATCTTGTTCTGCTTTATCGAACTGACAAAAGGCTCTCTCGATATCCCATCTCTGCATTTTCACCCAGCTACGGACTGTACTGCATTTGGTAGGCCTAAAAAGTTGCTGTCCTCTGACTACACCCTTATTAACTCCTTTGTCTGTTGATAAATACTCCTTATACTCAACCTCCTTAGTTTCTTCTTCATCATAATCACTAATACATTCTCTGTTTACTAAAGCCTCCTCAACTTCAACATCTAATACTTTTACCTCAACTTTACCTTTCTGCACCTCATTTACCTTTTCTACCCATAGGCCTACTTGTACTATTTCTGTTTCACCTTATAAAACTTCTTGATTCAACTGTACCTGTTCCGGTATGATACCCTTTACCTCTTCCTTAACTTCTTGTATTTTATTTTCAATTCCACTTAGCTTATTACCTAACCTACTCAATTCCGATTCTAGTCTTATTGTGGGCCTCCAACATGCCCCAGATCAAGCGTGCCATTCCTGATATTCCATGATGTTTATCAGTACAAAAATATGTAGGCTTGGGCCTGCCTCAAACATAACCTTGCCTTTTGTTGTTTGTTTGCAAGAACAAAAAAAAAAAAAAATTACAGTCTCATTAAAACACTACACAAAAAAAAAAACAATCTTGAACAAGGCATCCACATAAAGGACATTTTCATTGGACGACACTAACCTTTCGTTTTTCTTCAATATTCCTGTTACCTCTGCCGAGTACTGCCGAAGTTTTCAGTCAGCGTCGCCGATGTTTCTCTTCTCGTAGCCAATGTTAGTTGTTCCCGTCGCTCTTAGACCCAAGAGTCCTAGGGCCCCTGTGGTATTTGGGTTCCCTCGGTCCCTGTTCGCGGTGATAAGATGTAACGTGCCTGCTGTCTCTCTGTAGTCCCTGTTCCCTGTTCGCGGCGCAAATATATGACGTGTGTTATGAAGATGATCGCGACGCTAGATGCGTCTGTCTCACTGTTCGGTGGTTACTACCTCGTAGGTGAAAAGTTGGAGGTTATGTTTATATCAAAAGAAAAACTAGTTGTCACTCGTATTATAGTTTTAGTTCACGAAAAGCGGATCATCCAATACGCGACTTACATGGCGTAATCACTACTATCATAACAACAGGATTCGAAGGTTCAGCTCCGCTAACTTACCCTCACTTTGTAGAGGTTATGGTATTACCATGTCCTGTCAAGCACAAATTACAAAATAAAACTTAACCGCAATAAACTGAGCACGCGCCCCGCCCGTCAACTCTCGCACAACTCCCCGACTAGCTGATTGCCGCAACGGGCCGGCGCCCGGTAAGAACTGAACCACAGCGGGCCACCGCCCGACACTGACTGAACCACCACGGACCAGCGCCCGGCCCGGCACAGACTGCCTACAACTTCCTCGGCCCACCGCCCGGCACTCACTGACTCGACCACGGCAACAGACATGGTAACAAAAGGGGCACCTCGGCGGAGTGATACAGCAGACTCTAGTTTTCCCCAAAACAGCAAAATTACACTTAAAACATATCACAAAGGATTCCAAAGTTTGAATTTATAGTTTTTACACCAAATTGATAAATAATATTAACACAATTATAATAATTGGGGACGAAAGGTGCGCAACAGCAGAACTACTTTTGCAGCGCAATACCCTAAGCAACCCCCTGCGATGGCTGACCTACGTTCGTCAATAACCTACGCCATGGAGAAAATTCCTTGAAGCAAGCGATCAACCACAACATCGGCGCCAGAAATCCTACAGCCTGGAGAAGCTTGCAACACAAGAAGTTACTCACTTCACCAGGGAAAATTTAATAACATGCTAAAATTGCCAAAAAAAAAAAAAAAAAAAAAAAAAAAAAAAAAAAAAAAAAAAAAAAAAAAAAAAAAAGTTATATCAACAAAAATAATTTAAATTTTACTGTTGTCAATTTGAAACCAAACAAGCCAGGAAAATAACAAATGACTCTACTTTAAAATTCCTGACAATTTTATATTATTTTATATATATATATATATCATGTCCCCAATTACTAAGTTATTGAATCCTGTTGTATCATCCCAAACACATGATGAACCAATACTGAATAGGAATATACCCTGTTATTAGAAATTTAAATTTAATTAAGAGATAAAATACTCTGAAGAGATTTAAACAAGATGGAGAAGTGGCTGAACACTTACGAGCTTAAGGAAAAACTGAAACAAGCTACATCAGTAGTTTATTACATTTAAGCTGGAGTAAACAAAAAGTTATGGCTTAATTTGGTGTGAGTGAATGTTTGTTCAAATGTACAAGAAAACTAGTTAAGAAATATGGAATTTTACATGAAAAAAATAATTGAAAAGAAAACCTTTTTCTGAAACTGTCTCACAAACAGTGACGACAGCAGGATATGTCCAGGTAAGAAAGATTTTGTAAGTGTTAGGACAGAAGATGGAACCAAAATCCACAAGCAGAAGCAACTAATTCAGCGTAACTTGAAAGAATTGTACAGTAAATTCAAATCAGTCCACCCATCTTTGTGTATAGGTTTTACGAAATTTGCGCAACTTCGACCAAAATGGTGTATCCTAGCAGGGCCTAAAGGAACTCACAATGTGTATGTGCATGAGCCATCATAATGTCCAACGAATGGTCAGTGCTGTAAGAAGTGGTTCTTTCAATTACAAAGAACTCCTACAGTTACTCAATGTGATCTTAACAATGACAAGTGTATGTTTAATTAGTGTGAGCTCTGTCCAACTGGAAAATAAGTCAAACAAGTTTTGTGAAAAACTGTAGAGGAGGCAGAAGATGTAGATGATATTGCTGATGACTATAAAAATGAAATCAAATATCATCAGTGGGTAACTGTAGACAGGTGTGTACTCATAACAGTGTGCAAGCCATACAATGAATTTATAGATAAGTTAATTGATAATCTGAGTTCATTAAAAAATCACCATTTCATTGCAAAAAAAAAAAAGATGAGGCGGAATATCCTAGTTTAAAAAAAGCACGTTTAATATTTAATGAAGTTTTAGATATAGGGGATTTTTCTGAAAATTTTACATTTCTGATTCAAGATTAAATTCAGAGCTGCCATTGGGTAAATAGCCAAGCTACCATTCATTCCTTTGTGTTATATTTCAAGTTTGACATGGAGAATGAAGTTACAATTAAATGTAAATGTTTTTGTGTAATTAGGAATTCTTTAAGCCTCACAACTGAATCTGTATACTGCTTTCAAACAGCTCTCATTACTGAATTATTAAAACTCAACACACATATAGAGAAAGTGACTTATTTTTCTGATGGCTGCGCAGCCCAATATAAAAATGTTATAAACCTATGTCATCACAAAACTGACTTTTGTATAAATGCTGAATGACATTTTTTATCATATCCCATGGTAAGACTGCTTGTGATGGGATAGGTGGTACAGTAAATAGAATAGTTTCCAAAACCTGCCTGCAGCGTGTGAATGCAGAACCATTAACCACTCCTCTGCAGATGTTTGACTACTGTTTAGCAAGTATAACTGGAATAAATTTATTTAATGTATCAGAAGAAGATATTGAAGGGAAAAAAAGACATGTTATTCCAAAGGGTCTCCTTCCACATTCTCACAAAAACGGTTGTCATGAATTATCCTCTAACCCTCATACATTTATGAATTAGGCTAGTTTTGAAAGGTTTTTATTTTGCATGTAAGATAAGTTGTGCAAGTCTTTGTGAGACTTAATTGTACATTCCGTGGGACGGTAGGGTGCGGCTGTTGTTATTCCTCCATATACATGTAAATTATTTTCGTATTGTGTGTTTGTATTTACTGACTTGGATATTAGTGGCTACGTATATCGTTCGTCTGTTACAATGTGTTTATTTATTACCACAGTGCTATTTTCAACAGTACAGATGTCTGCAAGTTAGTCTATGTTATAACTTTCAGGTTTCCCCAGAAAATTTATTTCTTGACAGAAAAATGCTGCTCCTATATACTCTTTTTTAAGGTATATGTAATTTATAATGTACAAATCAAACTATATTTAGTTGTACTAAGTGTGTATTATGCAAGGCATCCACAATGATTACTTAGGTTTTTGCACATATTGATGTGTTGTGTGCTCTGGGGACATACTGCATGATGGTTAATTATTTGGGGCAGGTCACGCAACCAGCACCACTCACTATGCCCAGCCAAGAACCAGATGGGGCAGCACGGACGTGATAGAGATACGGATTCTCTTCAGAGCTCAGGCTCCAGTCTGAACATGGCAGTTGCTGGCAGCGACGAGAGAGTGACTCTGGTGGTGGACAGCACGCGCTTCGTCATGGACCCCTCTCTGTTCACCGCCCACCCCAACACCATGCTGGGAAGGTATTGTACCCGCTTGTTCACCTGCACCTCAGACTGCGTACAGTAGTTACTTCTTCCTCTCCTGTCGTGTCTGCTTATACATGTTGCCTTTTTTATTGAGCTATAAGAGTCTTTGTCATGGACGTACTTAGAGGTGGTAACACACAACTTTACACAATAAGAACTAAAACAAAGCATCGGCCACTGCCTTTGTTAGGGAACCATCACAGTATTCGCCTGAAACTGTTTCGGCAAACCATTTTAAAGTAAGATCAGGACGGCCAAAGCCAGATATCAAACTTGGGTCCTCCCAAATGTGATTCCGACGTGTTAAGTCATTGCACTCTGTGTTGCTTCCAAAGGTTGTTTCTGAAATACTTTTATAAACTTGGAGGATGGGTTTATTACATAGTAACAAAGAAGAAAGCCGATCTGAACATAGGTATGGAAATAATTGGTTTTGAATTATTAACGAAAATTTGGTTCATTACGTTGCAAGGTAACCTGTAATGAAATTAATTATGTTAGATAAATTATTTACGTTATGGCTACTCGTATGCTGATGCCCTCAGTTGTATCCTCTGTGGTAGATGTGAAAGTATTTGACATGCTGCGACGCTGCATGATCCGATGTGTGCATGCGTGTGAGGAAGCAAGAGGATGTTATTTCGAACATTTATTGTAAGTTCCTAATATTTACATTGGCGGAACTGTCATGAACTGGGTAATTAAATCTGTTGCATCATGACCTGCTTCTTTTGGTGTCACTTTTTTCATCTTGCATAACATTTTTTGTGACACATGTATGCGTGAAAATGAAAATTACTGTGAACGCGATACTACCACCAGGTGTAAATAAAAATGTCCCAACTGGTTCAATACGAATGACACCACACTTTGCCAGCAACAATGACGCTGTGACATCCACCATGTTGAATGTTTATACTGTATATACAACAGCCAGGTCTCTACGTTTGCAGTCAACTAATGTGTTTGTGGCTTTTGACACAGTAACTTGCAGCAAGTGTTGTCATGGCATGATAAAATTATAGTCCATTATCCATAAAACTAATTTAGATTCTGAAAATGTTGTAGCGTAATTTATTACAAAATATGTTGGTTATTTAGAATGTTACAGTGTTTAAATGACAGGATAAAAGATTCTATTCTGTATATTCCAGTGTTCTTTTCTATTTCACTGCCTTTTTATTTAAAAAAAACCTTAGTTAATTTTTTTTATGTGGGTTGAATTAAATATGTAGACAGTGTTTTAAGAATGAAATAATAATCCCCCCTCCTTCTACCTAGTGTAAATATTATCCTGCAATGCTCATGACGTGTTCGAAGATACTATGTCAGTGGTGAAAGGCTTTTAGTTGCGTGACAGGTAAATGCTCTGTGGCAGTAGACGATAACTAAAGAGCACACTATACTGTGGCATATTATGGCAAAGCAGTGGGAAACTATCAATATTAGTTCTCCGTAACTGCACGTACAGTGTTTTGGTTTCGAAGATGCTTACTTACCAGACCAGATGATTAAGAGCTGAAGGAAAAATATCTGGCTGCACGCTGACTTGGTGCAGTTCGGCACTGTGTGACGCAGTCTAGCATGCTAAAGTTGGACACGTTCGGGCAAGCTAGCACAACCTGTACAAACAGCATAGGGCGTGGCTGACAATTATATTTACTGCTAATTAGCTACAGTGTGGTGGGAAATAGTTCCATACTTATATTTCCACTGTAATAAATTCTTCCGACAGTCTGTAATGTGTGTTGGTAAGCTAGATGTGATCTTTCTGTGGGATTTTGAAGTATAGTGCAAAGGAACATACAGACAAATGGAAAGTTAAAAATATATATTTACAGTAAAAAGTAAATTCTACTACCACCGACTATAACAATTCAACAATAACAATCTCAGGGACATTAGACAATTAAAATAAATAAAAGCAAATAGGTCTTGGTTAAAAGTTGAAACAGAATTCTGTGGTAGTGAGCAAAGTTTCTCCTAACATTCTGCCCCTGATCATTGCTATTTCATTCTCTCCCTCACTGACTGCCCAAGTGCTGGTTTCTTATAGTGTCCTGCTATTACCCAGTCCTGTTCCACATTTCTTTCATCATTCATTTAATCAATCTGCATTGTGATATCAGCAATGTTGGGTTTTATACACCAAAATACATTGTATACTGTAAAAGTTCAGTTCTGACATTACAATATACTCAAACATAGAATACTTTTTGCCACAACACCAGTAGAAGATATGAGTACCCGTCATTTCGCCTAAAAATGTTTTGCCTAATTGCAGGCAAAATGACTTTAGGCACTAAGACTTGAACTAGGAGTAGCTCACTCCTTGTCTGAAATGTATTATTACGGCCAGCGACTTGTGAATGCAGTGATACCCTCGAAGTGTGTGGTTAAATTAGACCTGTGGTGTCTCGTCTGACGTCTGTGACTCTTCTCCGTCCCGCTTCGACGTGTTCGGCCGGTCTCGGCAATCTTCGGCTCCGCTCGTGTCCTCCCTTCCCTTGCCCCTCCCCCTACTTCCTCGACCACAGCTCTGCCGGCCTCTCTGGGCGACGAGCGAGTCAGTCTCTTCCTGGTCCCGCTCGCGGGCAGTTGTGACAGTCCGCGACCCTGTAAGCACGTCCTCGATGTACGTTTGGTAAGTTTTTTAGTTGTTCTTTAATTTTCGGTTTCATCTTTTACATTGATTTGTGTTCCTTCCTTTCGTTTCGGTCGTATGTGTTCTTGGACGTGCTTTCGCGGCCGCGGGCTGGCTACAGCTGGGGCCCCGTTTAACTACATTTTGGATAATAGTGGTGCATGTTGTTTGGCAGCCACAACATTGTTTGTTTCTCGTTTCCGAATTTATTCATCGTAAGTCTGTATGGTAATAGAGAAGTTGAATGAAGGACATCTTCACTTACGTGTGATTAATGAACTTATTGTGCATTGGATTAACTTGTATGTATTGAGATCTTAAATATAAATTGATTGATATCTCACTCCCGGCTTGTTTCCGTGTAGCTAGCGTATTTCCTCGTCCCAATGTCGAGCTATATGTGAGTTCTCGAGTGTTTTTAAGGAGTGTAGGATTGCTCCTGGGTGCGTGGTTACACTCGGCGCATATTCAACGGCCTGGTGTTAGCTGTGAGCCTACGATCCACGGGTTCAGACTTTAGGCAAAATTACTTTTAGGCGAAAGTACATTAGGCTAAATGACTTTAGGTGAAATGACTTTAGGCAAAATATCTGTAGGAAAAGTAATTTTTGGCAAGCTAAGCAAGAAGGGAAGGACTTTGAAGAGATAATTTTTAGGCAATAACGATTTTAAGCAAAATTATTTTAGACAAACGACTTTGTCAAAAGTTTAGCAAAGTGATGAAATTTAAATATAACTGATTTTAGGCTAAATGACTTTAGGCAAAATAATTTTAGGTGAAAGTACGTTAGGTAAAACCATTTTAAGCCAAACGACTAGGCGGAATGCCTTTCGGACGGATGGTTTTAGACAAAATAATTAGGCAAAACAAATGTGGCAAAATGCTTTGGCAAAACGACTTAAAATAACTTTAGGCCAAAAGACTTTTGTGTGAGTTAAGCAAGATGCTAGAATTTTAAGAAGACTACTTTAGGCAAACAATTTTATCGACTGTTCAGCAAAGCAATGACATTTTAGTCAAACAGATTTTAGATAGAAAGACTTTAGGCTAAATGAATTTTGGTTAATCGATTTTATTTGAAAATACTTTAAGTGAAATGATTTTTGGGCGAAACTACAATTGTTGCTTCATGTGGCTAACTAAAATATGTTTTATTACACAGTATCTTGTTCATATTTCCCTCATAGGTGGCACCTCATGCGGCAGGAGTTCAGCACCGATAATATCTCAGTAAAATGTGGTCTTAGTTCTTAAAAGTGCTCGATGAACTTCCTTCAAATGTTGACTTGTCCTAATGAAGTTGGTGCCTTTGTGTGAACATATGTTGGTTGAAGTTCTCCTCACAAACATGAACTGTTTAGCAGCAGCCAAAAAGACCTCAGTACACAATGATGATGCCACTTACAGATGCACTACTTTTTTGTTAATAAAAATTAAAAGGTAAATGTTGTTCACTGAAGCTTTATATGCATTTCTTTGCCTTGTTAAAATGGGGGTTCGGTATTACACCAACTTACGGAAAACTATACACATATGTACCTGGCATCTTACAGCAGGAAGATCTCACATGAGAGGCTTATGGACATAGGCTGACCATCTGAACCATTTAACACATAGATACATGCAACACAGAATAATCTTTACGGCACCTAGAATTCACAATTGCCTTTGGATGAGAGAATGTACTGCTTAAGATCCAATGTGCATAGGTACTCCTCATGGTAATATTTTACAACAAACGGTGACAGGTGACGATTTTCTGGAAGGAGTGTCTGGTGTTTTGTCTCTGTAGTTAAAGTGGAATCCTGATGACACCCAGAGGATCAAGAAATGGATGCAAGTTCCTTAAATATTTGAAGCACTGATTCCTAGCGAATAACTTAAGACCTCTGAGAGAAGGTCATGTTGAACAATCTGATTCCAAAACATTAATGATGCCTTTAATTCTTCAGCACTCGACCTCTTCAGTTAGCAATGAGACTTTCATAAATGCTGCTCTAGCTCTAAGCTTATACATATGATGTTACCCATTTGGGTTTGATAATGACGAAAAGCCTTCTAGTTACACTAACAAAGTACCATCGCATTCTTGAACTGCTAGAATTTGTACCTGACACTGACAGATCAGGTGTTTGGATCATATTCACAGGCCATCCTTCTTCAGAGCTAGTTAATCTATCAGTGCTGCAGTACCAGGCTGCATTACTCCCCAATTTGTCGGGACATTCACAAAGCGATGTTAGGTCTGTTAAGTTACAAACTGACGAGACATAGCACCAACATGAGGGTGACAAAAATAACTGAATCTCAGTGGCTCGATCTGCGATATATGGTTTGATTCTGAATGGTGGTGATCTCAGTCGGGTCAGAATAGTCTGAGTCTGACTACATGTAGACGAACAAAGGATAAATCTTAACACTGAACATCTTGCTCACCTATTCCATAACATTTATTAGTAGGAGTAAGACACCTGACAACTCATACCTCGAAAATTAGTGTTTTTTCAGCGAAGCAGCCTTGGACTTAGCTAAGGCCAGGAAAGTTAAGACGTCTCATATTTTATAGACAGTGCCTACGTAAACTACAGTAACATATACCTTTGCAGAGAGATCGCAAAATTCTGGAAATTCAACTCTCTCAGTGTTATCCCAGTCAATGTGATGTAAAATTCTCACCTCAGCTAGAGCTCCATGTGTCCCTTTGAAATGTTGCAACTGTTGACCAATATCTTTGGGAACCATTCTACACCAAGGGTAAATGTGGGAGAGATACACCAGTCTGTCTGATTCACAAACTTCTTACCAGATGCATGGTCTATCAGCGTGTGTTCCCACCAGTTGGTACTCAACAAACCAAGCAACGTTAAGGACAAGTTTTGTGTTGGTTTAATAACTTCGTTCCAAAAAGATGAGATAAAAGTTTACATATTACAGTAAACCCCCGATCTGTCGACTTCAGATCTAACGACATCGGCGATCTAACGACATAATTTCCAGGAACCCTGCGGAAAAAAATGTTTTAAAAGTGATCAAAGCTAAGCAAAGTGCAATAGACCAAAATAAAATGTTATTCAAAAATAATTTTGCCTACATTAAGCAAAAACATACTGCAGTTATCATAAATTGGTGATATGCAGCTATATAACAAAAAAAAAACTGTGAAAAAATGTGAGAAATTTTACCTGGAATACAGTTAAAGCGCGCGCCGGGTGAGTTAGGCCAACTGCGCAACTCAGGCATATGTGAGACATGAATCGTGATGACTAAGGCTGCTTTATCTCTTCCCCCCCCTTCACTTTTCGATGCTCCCACCTCGCTGCACTCCTCTCTCACATTCCATCACGTGCGTGCTGTGCTGTAAGAAACATACTGCTAAAAATAGATAACACCCCTCCTGACTGTCGACGCCAGCCAGCCAAAACTCCCCCACCCGTAGCCAACAAGCCAGTTTGTTCTTGTGTACGTGCGCATCAACTTCCGTGCCTTAGCGAGTTAGTGTACTTACGTTGTCACTCGTCGCAGCTGCAGCCACACCGCCCCCACCCACTGTCTAGCCGCAAAGCAGAGCTTTTTTTTTTCCCCTCTCGAACTCTTTCCCAGCCATTGGCTTTGTTTCCGTCGGTAGTATGCCCAGGGGGTGGGGGGAAGAGACGTTCCTTTATTTTTTCGTCATTAGACTTGGCGAAAAATAAAAATTACTATCATGACACTAAGCCTGTTAAAGAAGCAAAAATGAAAACAATTCAGCTTTATTTCATCTTTATATTTCTCTAGCTTCACATTAGGTTGTGCGCATTAGAATTGAGCTCGGACAATACCTACCTACCTACCGTACTTTCGGGAGCTGAGAAGGCAAGGTAGAGCGGCGGGGCGTTGTTACGGGGGGGGGGGGCACACAACTCCCTGCTTGTCGCCACCCCCAGCCATATTCCCGAGTGTTGCAGTATCCTTAGCTCCGAACATTACTTGACCTTGACTACTTCCGCTCTGTTATTGATCACTCGGCACGTGAGGCATTTGGCTGTGCAGGTTGCTGCAGCGTAAAAACAGCATATGATGCAAATACAATTAGTCCTGTACACTACATGTGGGCTGATAAGGTTTTTATTTTATTACTGCTCATAACTAGTAGAATTTATTTATTTATTTATTTAGACACGTACAAAATTCAGCACTAGGCCGGTTTACAATTTGCCGTGTGTTATACATACACTACAATTTTTCTAATTAGTATTGTTTCGAAAACTGACTGTACTAAAGCTTTATCATGTGCCGATGAGAAGTTGTGTTTATATTTTTTCTATTTATTTATATTTTACGACGCAAAGGAAAGGTTGTATTTACGTGTGCGGTGTCATTTTACAGACCAGCTGCGCTAGGAGTTGCGGTATGCAGAGTTGCTTCGCACACAGTATTCAATCCTTCTTTCCTGCGACATGAAGTTGTTTTCAGTTTTTATAGGATATCTTTTCTGACTTAAATAGTGTACAATTTTTACCATACGTTATCATTTTTACTTAATATTTACGCTGCACACGACCAAGTATGAGCATTATCCGTGACGCAAAACTTTGCGGCGCTCGTCGTTTTTTATGTTTTTGGGTACAAGGGGAGTATAATTTTGGGATTATGGGCGACCATTTCATTTGGAAGACACCTTTTCATTATAATAAAATAAAAATTAAATGAAAATCATGTTTATTTTAACTCACTAGTTCTACATTCGCTTTTTAAAAATATCCACTTTTAAATATTAAAAAAATGGGGAAGGTGGGGGTCAAAATTAATTACCTCTGGACTAAAGACATCTGCGATCTAACGACGTAATTGTCTGGCACCGTGCGGTGTCGTTAGATAGAGGGTTTACTGTATAAATATTGTGTGCATACTGGATGTATGTTTCGTCCATAAGAAAGTTAAATCTTTTGTTTGGAAAATGTTAGTTGAAACCACGGTCGTAGAAGAACAGGTCTGGACACTCGCCTGGATATTTGACCCCCTTGTTGTTTGGCTGTAGTTCACCAAGTTACCGAGAATATTGTGTTTTATTGGCGCTGATGTTACGGCGGTCGGACTAAACTCCGCCCACTTCCTTTCCGCTAAGATAAACAATTTATCAAAACGTATTTTTTATCTATTTATGAAAT
>PNEQ01008721.1:0-28050 GCA_003012365.1 Medauroidea extradentata | reverse complement strand
CGGAAAAGTTGTATGTATGTGCGCCGGAGTCGTTGAAAAATTCAGTTACAATGTTATGAGATATCACTGTATGTTTTAAACGGAAAAGTTGTATGTATGTGCGCCGGAGTCGTTGAAAAATCCAGTTACAATGTTATGAGATATCACTGTATGTTTTAAACGGAAAAGTTGTATGTATGTGCGCCGGAGTCGTTGAAAAATCCAGTTACAATGTTATGAGATATCACTGTATGTTTTAAACGAAAAAGTTGTACGTATGTGCCCCGAAGTCGTGTAGATAATTTCCATGTTGCGGCGTTTTTTTACGAAGTATTTGGTCACGTGTGTTGCATATCTGTTTGGTGGTATTGGGTTCAGTGAAATAATGGGCAAAATAGAGGACTGGGGTACTTGAAGGCGTACAAGATTTTTTAAAACCAAATATTCAGATCCCAAGAATGCTCAACAGCGAAGGACGTAAAGGGCGACTTTGAAGTGCGCATCAAATACTGCTGAACACTGGATTAACGAACTTACGTCCAACAGCCTTTACTAGTATGTTAATATGATTTTACTAGTGTAAAGTCCGTAGTAAAGCTCAATCCGCATACGTTGTATGGATTTAGCAAACACGGCGAGTAAACCTTGAGTGACGGTGTGCTGACAATTATTTTCTGGTATATCGCACGTAATTTGATTTTCAGGGTTAAATTTGCCGTCAACATCGTTTCACTTCCATTTGCTCAGTCAGTAAGTTAATGCATAATCATTGTACGTAGTTTCTGAAATGGTATTTTTTAATCAGTTTTTAGAAAAGTGCACTCGTTCGTGGAATAACGATAGCAGTCAGCTGAAGCGGAAGGCTTATGGCATGTGTTAGGGTGTTGTCGCTGGTCCGTGTCACAGGTCGTATTTTGTTATTGTTAGGTTAAAAAGTAAGGAAAGTAAAGATATAACTTTATGTATGTCTAGCGCTCTTATTTTCTTTGGAAATTATGAAATGGTGCTGACATTTACAGACAACTTAATCACGTAAAAGTATACAGTACATGTATTATTTTTTTTTTCAAATAGGGACATTTATTTGTTGTAATTACTAGTGTGTTTGAGATTTTCTTCAACTACCTTATTACGTTTGCAGCCAATACGTACCATAGTTCGTCTTTATTAGAAACTGAAAATCATTTCTGAGAGAAAATATCGGGCTACCCTAGCATTTTTATTTAGTTTGTTAACAGTAATTCTTGGAATTTGACTTGTAAAGTATTCACCTTCCAAACTGATCCATCATTATTCGTAGTTTCATTTCACATCTAAATTTGTACACAAAAATGAAATACAATAAATCCTTACAAACTTTTTCAAGCACAAATTGTTTTAAGGTTATCTTAGCACGTGTGTATCGACATATGTGCTGAGCGAAAATACAAGTACGAGAGGTCATGGACCTCAACACAAGAAAGTTGATAAAGGCCAGAACTATCAACTATTCGTTTAATTCAACTCTTTTAATTTTTAAATTTTCTTTCTCAATGTTGGTTGAAAGTGTCCGCTCCATTTAAGGGCGCGATCTACAGCAATTTTCATCGCCATGTTTTTATTTTA
This sequence comes from Medauroidea extradentata, assembly GCA_003012365.1. Taxonomy (NCBI): domain Eukaryota; kingdom Metazoa; phylum Arthropoda; class Insecta; order Phasmatodea; family Phasmatidae; genus Medauroidea; species Medauroidea extradentata. The sequence continues at coordinate 26,466 of PNEQ01008721.1, read as the reverse complement.
CTGTACCATATTTTTTTTTCTTTGTAGACACACCAAATGTAACTAAATTTTGCTGTTTTAAATTTTTTTTGTCTCGCATAGTTTTTGTGGAAGGGCTCGTTAAATTAAAAATTCGCGCATTACCGTTTTAAGGGCTACACTAAAACCAACTCACTTACTAAACCGAAAAAAAAAACCAGTAAAGTTACGATTTTGTAGGCTTCAAGTTCACCCATGTTAAACCACATAGTAAAACATTGTTGTATTTTTAAAGTGGTATTGATTTTTTTTTATTTTTTTTTAAATGTCACTATTTTTATTTAAAAACAAGAAATATCTATTTTTATGTCCGAAAAATTGTAGCCTATGACGTCTTTATCCAGTATATTTTAGTTGGTTTGTGTTGTCCTTAAAACGGCAACATGCAAATTTTGATTTTGACGAACCATTATGCGAAAACTACGAGCGATGAAAAAATGTCTTAAGATCGTCACATTTTGTGTCTAAAATAAGAAAAAAAATGTTTGGTACAAGAAAAGTAATTATATGTTAATTAAAATGCTGTAGACCGCCATTATCGATCATTTCCACTGCTTTTACGATGAAAATATTTGTGTTCCTAAACGAGAGCAGATATCGAAAAATTATTGCACTTTTTTGGTAACAAAAGGCGTATACAATGTTAACTATTTTCTTCGAGGCAAAATATGCAATGGTGTCAGCTAATTACGCAATTAAATAAATTATCATAAAATAACTAGCCAAATGTATGTAATTTTTATCTAGGAAAAATAAATTGCATAATTTTTTAAAACGCATTTATGCAACAGTTTTTCGATATCTGCTCTCGTTTAGGAATAAAAAAAAAAGATAATGAAAGCAGTAAAAAGTTTCGATCATGGCGAAAGAAGGTCGGCCTATAAAGTAGCGGCCCACTGTGGTAGAGTCTTGTCAGATTAGATACTGCACGTAGTCCCTGTAGTGCTGTCATGTGTACACAGCCTGGCGCCGTCCGTTATAGCTTCCACATCTGGCTGGCATCCCGACCAACACGTCACACACCTCCTCTGCCGAGCACTGCACTCCCTGGTTGCCTCTGCGAATAACCACATTGTATCCACGCAGGAGCATAAGTAAATATTTTATAGCCCGTGGGATTTTGAATGAAGGAATAGTGTGACAACATGAGATGTGTAGTTCATGCATCATAGAATCAGATACTACCAGGTGTTTTGTCCGATTTTGTGTTCGAGGTTCTGTACGAGGCCATAATTTCAAGATGGCCGCCAGAATGAGCAATAACGTGATTTTTTAATTTTAACTTCTTAATGGTTGACTCTACGCAAATTTTACTGAGAACTTTTTTTGTTCTTTATTTTATAAGGAACAAAAAAGGTCATCACTTTTTTATATATGATATCATTTCCGAGATATACTTAATCGTTCGTTTACTGTAAATTTGGGCGCCTGTGATTGCTTGGTAACAATGCAAATATTGCTCCATTTATTGTGTCTGGGTAACACAAAAATAGAATTTAAACATTCACAGTAATATATATATATATATATATATATATATATATATATATATATATATATATGACACTATTATGTCGTTAGTAGATAAATACCGTGTACACAGAAAGCTTCACAGGTCATCCTCAAGAGTCCAATGGTTCTTTTTCGATGGCTTCAAAGTCATTGTTTATCACAAAGCTCTTCATCGCCACTACACTTACACATTTCTGTGCACCTTAAAGACTGTCCTTTACACTTGCAACTTACAACACATCGTCCTTTCTCACAACCACAACGTACTAGATTCAGTAAACATTCCGGTGCACATGGCGTCGCTCATCGTAGGAAAATACTGGTTTCCAGACTTATACCAATCAAATTGTGGTGGTTCAGGGAGATTTGGGTGTTGTTTATCAGCACTGCGCCACTCCAGCACTTGATAGTGTAGTACTCTCAAAATATATAGTGTAAGGGAAGATCTTGTGGGAGGTAGATTTTCAACATTTTTTTTTTTTTTTGTGAACATCCACCAGCGCAGTTCAGCAATGTCTGAAATTGATTTTCCCGGCGAGTAAACTTGACAAATGATTTGCTTGACTAGTTGTTCATCTTTAGGTTTAAAATCTTTTTGAGATCCAAGAGATGCCAAAGAATCAAGAACTTCTTCCCCCGCCGTTTGGAAAGCTTTCCAAAATGACAGTTTGCCTTTATTCTTAAAGGACCCACTAATATCACAGCCTGAAAGTGCATGAAGCGCTAACAATGTCGTAATTTTTGTCGGTCCCATGATGGAATAAACACGATTGACATAAATAGATCGTATATTAACACCAACTCGTGTGACAAACATGCTATATTTTGGTTTTGACGACCACCACAGCGAAAGAATGAAAACGTCAGTGTCTGGAGAGTATATGTGCAGGATTGTACAATAATGTGAGGCATACAGTGAATGTAAAATAATTTTCGTATAAGTTTCTTTTTGGGTACTTTGAAGTTCTTTGTCATTTTCATCTGTTGATCTTGCCTCATTCCTCCAACTAACTGTCAGCTTTTGTTTAATCTTCTGTGCATGCAGTATGGTTGTTTGCCATATATGCTGTTAACTCATCCTTATTCTTAGTGTGATATGAGAGATCTCATAGTTACTTTTTGAATATTGGTAGAGTCTAATCTTGTACTCAACAGGCATTGCTTTTTTCAGCTCTTTTTCTCCCCATTGAGTTCTTGAGTGAACATTCTAGGTAGGTATAAAAAACTGAGTCTCATCGTACTTCAGCAAGTAAAGCTCTATCTTCCTATTAAACTCATTTGCTAGGTCATTACAAGTCTTCACGTGTACAGGTTTATGCAGGGCTTGCAACTCCGCCATTCCATCAAGAACCGCTACTGAATACGAATCAGATGTAGGCGTTATTTGTTCAATATGAGGTGACCTGTCACTTGTACCCAGGGGAAAGTGAGTTACATTCATTGTTTATAAATGCTTCTGCTCTTCAATTTTCATCAAATTGCTTTTGTTTGAAGAAAAAAAGCATTGTGCCATCTAAGTTGAACATTGAACGAGGTATATCCGAAAATTCATATTTGCTAATACATTCTTGCAGGTTAATCTAATGTTAGTTCTACTTCTTGAAATAATTAGCAAACGTGTGGACAATGTGCAATCTGCCTTCAGAGTTATTACAGTGTCTGATAACTTAGTTTTGACTGCTTTGTTTGCAAGTTTACACAATTTCAGTTTTTCGTTTTTCATTGGCACCCAAAAGTTACATTTTCCTGATTGAATACGCTCTTCTTTAAAGACACAGTACAACTCCTGTCCCTTTTCTACCATTGTCGACATGTCTTTCTGAATGTTTTCATCAAATATTAATTTTGTTGAAATGTTTATGAGTTCTTGTCCATCATACGTTACAGGATTAGTGGATGACATGATATAATTATACATCTGTTGAACATCTTTCTTTTGTCGCTTTTCTTGGCGTGTAGTTAGGTGATGATGTTTGGACCGTCAGGATGTTTGGTTTCAAGTAGTTTCATGCTAACTAATTACTACGCGATCATACTTGCATTGTTGATAAGACCAAGGGCAAAGAAGTATTTAACAAATTCTTCTAATGTTGCAAGATACAACTGCCAGTCGGCAGTTCGAACTGACCTTATAAATAAAAGCATTGTGTCAACCATATCTGTGTACTGAAGAGCTATTTTTAAAGTAGGCTTTTCTTGTGATTCTTTGACCTCAAATGCTTTCAATTTCGCCAGTACATTCAAATATTTCAAAATTATTAAAATGTCATCACAAATAGATTCAATTTTATGTGATTCTCCCTCAAGTACGGCAAGTAGTTTCCGCTTGTCTGGTTCCAACTTTTCCGTGACATCTCCCTGCACTTTATAAAACTCATTACTTACGCATTTGAAAAGAGCAAGCATTAGAGATGTGTGTGCATCTATAGCTCTCCTTACGCACTTACCTGCTAGAATTTTGGCCACAACACTCTCGTCATAAACTGCTGATAATGTAGCTTCCAAACCTGTGCCATCTACGTAACAACCAATAGCCCGAAGCATTGCCATTATAATGTGCAGCTTACCTGGTCTACGGATCCAAATTTTTGGTAGATCTTTGTTAGCCATTGCTAATTGTAGTACAGGCTTGTAAGGCCAAGATCCAAAGTAACAACTGTGTTCCCTCCAGGAGTGATAACACATGTCACTTGTTCTAATGTCTTCATGAACGTAAGTTGTGTTTGTGTGTGTGGTAGTTGGGCTGGTATGTAAGAGTGGGAGTGCACACACTCAATTTATGTCTTGTGGCTTACTTAATAGTTAAGTTAGCCGACCATATGTTTTTTTTTTTTTTTTTTTTTTTTTTTTTTTTTTTTTTTTTTTTTTTTTTTTTTTTTTTTTTTTTTTTTTTTTTTTTTTTTTGCGGTTCGGAAACGTGGGAAGGCGATAAGTAGAATATAACCCGTGCGTCAAGCTCCTCATCGCCTCTAGGCGCAGAGTACGAAACTGGCGTGCAGTGTTTACGTAGTAACTGTTTTTCAACGGGACTTCAAGCGACGGTCCTATAATTTTATTTGTGGAAAGTATGTGGTAAGGTCCAATGCAGGTTTCTATGATTTTGTTTTACGATTACGGTTGATATTTTCTCAGATACAGCAATGTGAAAAGTCATTTTTTGCACTTTTGAGGAGCTTGATAATCATGCTTTTAATTATCGGACTGCATTTTTAAAATCATAGGGACTTTATATGAAGTGTGTTTTCTTTTCGTAGATAAACGCATTAGAAACATTTTTAGTAACTATACATGAAAAACATACGCATCACGCTACAGCACGTCTCACGCGGCAGGTACACTACTCTTAATATGGAATTGAAAGCTGACCAAGTAGGGACTGCATTGTCAAGTTAGTTTCAAACTCACTTTTTCTTCTGACTGGTTAATATTTCCTTCCAGTAACACTTTTCCCAAATATTCTTGATTCTCACTTAATGTCATGACTTGTACCATCAGCCAATGCAGGTCTTTATTCATGCTAGAGGCTATAATACATTTATTCCTCATAGTACAGTCTGTTGTCTGGGTTATGATTGGATTAGACAGTCTACATCCTTTCTGAATGTTGTGTGGTATAACTTCCGTAAGTGTTTGAGAGATCTTTGATAGAGAACGAAGTGACGAGGATCCTGATATTTTAATGTGGGTTTGCGCATCTGTTTTTCCTTCTTCTGATACACCACCATAACTGTGCCGTGCAATGTTCCTTTGTCATGTAAAGTATCTTCAAGAAAGTCGATGTTATCTGCCGCACAGTACACAAATATCCTCTGAACCAATCCTGAAGGAATGTAAACTCCTCCACACTCATCCATCCGTTTTACAACCTCCATTGCTATATGTGTCTCTAATCTAAAAATTTTGGCGTATTCGATAGAAGCACCAATGCTGTGCAGAAACTTGATGAATTTACTGCGGGTTGCAGCATGCATAGTGAGACCAACTGCCACTTGCAAGGGCAGTTCGCGAGTATATCGAATGTTATTAGCAGTCGTGTTTGATGCTTGTCGAGGTGAAAGTATTTCGTAAATAAGCATTTGAGACAGTTTAAGAGCTCTACTCGTTACAGCAGTGTCGTGGTTTTCGGAATGTACGTTGATATGTTTTCGCCCTTGGCAGCACCATTTGAAGAAAAGGGCAATTTTTTTTTAGAACAACTTCACCCACATTCACATCTTCTAAGCTTCCAGTGAATTTCCAGTTTTCGTTATGGAGTGCAGCTGTCCGTAAAATCCGTGCTGCTTCGAGGAGAGTTTTCATATTATTCTCAACATCCTCGAAGTATTCTTCTGCATAACTCAATGCAACATCTGCTGTTACTTTTAGTGATACTCGTTGGGCTTCATGCAGCCTTTTGGGATTACTGAACTGGATACCGGTACATTCCAGCTCTTCTATAAAACTTTTTATTTGTTTTCTAGATTTAGTGTGCTCTTCTTCTAGACCATTTCCCTTGGCAATGTTTCTGTAGAAAGCTCAATCTTGCTCATTGTCGTTACATTGCCTTCAAGGAGATAATCACTGAGAGACGATAAAAATTCTGCATTTGTTGCTTGATAAGCATGTGAATTACATTTTTTTCTGTCGACAAACGCTTAGGTCGTAAGACATTCACCACGTGCTTGTTCCAACATAACTTGTGGTACAAAATATTTTTGGCATGAGCGTCTCCAGGACTTGTACAATCACTAATTCGAATTTTTAATACGTCACTGCCAGACTGTAAAACTTCACTCTTCAAAAGGATGCCTGCTGAATCAGTTGCTACCATGCGAAGCTTGTTTCTTTTGTTACCCTCTTCATTGCAAAATAAACATTTTTTTTCTTGTCATACTTTGGCACTATGGATCGTGTGGTGTAGCTTTCTTCTATATCTTCGCCTTCATGACATGAGGTAAAGGGTGATCGGCTATGTACCTCTTCTTCATAACTTCTTTCACTTCTATCAACGCTAGTCTTGTGGGTAGATTTCTTATATCATTCAGAATGCCATGATGCTTTTTTATTCTTGAGCTCTTCAGAAGATATGTCACCTAACACATTCGCAATATTTACATATTCACTGTCATTCCATTGTGCTCTACACTCTTAACACCTTTTCGTAACCTTTGGGGTTCACCAGGACAGATTTATTTCTTTTTTGGCCTAAAATACATAAGGTAAAGTCAATACACTTTTTTTTGTGTGGTGATGATGGTGGAAGTTAACTGTTAAAGTACTTCCAATAACTGGAGTCAGCGACATTTTTGAAATATGTTTACTCTTAAATAGGCCTACTATGAGTCATGTTTCCATCTCCGGTAATTTATTTCACTGCTTCAATATTAATGCAAGTGATGAAGTTTTCTCTTTGACCTGAAACAACCAAATAAAAATATAAGGCAACAAATAAACAAATGTAATGAAAAACATGAGATAATAACTAAAAACATGACTGTAACTCAGAAATGATAAGCAATACAAAAACATTGTAGGATCTTTTTTGTTCCTTATTTTATTTAGAACAAAAAAGGTTCTGAACAAAATTTTTCTAAAACCAACAAGTAAGTTACAGAGAGAACAATGGTTGAGTGTCACTTCCAGCGGCCATCTTGAAATTATGACATATATACACCTTCTGTCATGGAATCAATGAAAACACCTGGTAATAGGTGATTGTATGGATTCATTAGTTACCCATTCCACATAGTCATACTATTCCTTCATTCAAAATCCCACGAAATTCCATTTGCTCCTGCACTAACTAATTGGTGAAGCCTAACTCGTTTACAACGATGACAATATTTCGGTTTTGCACAACTTCTGTAAAGTTTGACGCAACTTTTTAAAGGTTTTATATGTTTTATGCTGTGCCAGTCGAAATTTTTAGTTCCAAAAATGAACCCGACATGTCTAATTCACAGTTGTTCTGTTAATTTTGTCTTACATTATGACACATGCTACAAAATGGTAACGGTTATTGCCAATAAGAAGCTGTAAAATTTTATTGACGAAACAGAGTAGATTTTCAGAATCCACTCATTTTTGTGTTGTAATGCATAGCATACCGTGCTGTCCTTCACACGTCAGCGGAATTACTTTCAAATGGGAATGGGTGGATATTACGTTATTACGGACCTAAATAGCGAAGTAGAGAACGACGCATTAACACATTGCTTTTTCCTAATAAACTCCCTTCTGTGCGACTGTCATTTGCGTCGTTCTGTGAGTGTATATATACGTGGAAGAAATCTGAAGAACACAGTTTTTCAACTCCTCCACGCGTTCGTTGTAGTCCAGAATCCTTCCAGAACTGCATTTTCACTAGCGAATTAATTGGTGATTGTGTAGGAAGAACGTAGTGTGAGTTGTCTTTTGAGGAGCAGGTTACTCGGTGTAACAATGTCTATGATGTACAGAGAAGCTGTCACTTGCTGCACGACTGAGTTAACTAGTGCACGGCAATAGATAATAGTTTGTCGGTAAGTGAATTCTGTATTAACCGACAACACATTAGTGATCCTGTATTTCGTAGTATGTTGTACCGTTGACTCTGTAGTACTCGCGGCGCACAACTGTGGTCCATACAGGCTATTACTTCATCCACGTCGGACAGTTGGGCGGCACTATTGAAAGGATGTAGGGACCGTTATAAACGTATGACGTAACCTGCAGCTTCTGGTGAAAGTCAGTGATATGCCACAGCTCGAAGTATGAGTGACCTGCCAGTTGTGAGACTGGGATAAATATATAGACTGGCGTGATGTTGATGTAACGCCACGTGATGTACAGGCTGTTCGGTGAAGAGCACTTACGCGGACCGCCGGCTCAAGTGTTATAATTGCAATGGCATTTTGAGATGTCTCCCTACCTGTGCGTGAAATTATTTGCAGCGAAGTACAGTTATTTTTTTTTTCAACGAAACTGTTTAACGCGCATTATATCATTGGTATATTGCCAAAAATGCCAATATCACATTTTAAAGCGTGTGATATTGGCCATTTCGGTAGACTGCTTAAAATACCAATATCGCATTGCAAAAATGTGATATTGGTCCTTTTGGCAATATACCAACGATATAGTATATCTTCGGAAAGAACACGCTCTTCAGACTATGTCGCTAAATTTTTAAAAATTCTGCACGTTTATTAGAAACATTTTCGAGCCCCTCAAAATGGCCAAAAATGGCTTTTCCAGACTGCTGTATCTGGAAAAACAACAACCGGATTCGGAAAACACAACTATAGAAACACGTAGACTTCGAACTATGCTGCAAAAAAAAAAAAAAAAAGTCCCTGCTTAAAATCCCATTGGAAAAAGAATAATAGTAAAGCACTGCACGCCAGCTGAGAGGCTTGCGCGGAGAGGCGATAATGCATTACATACGCCGATCAACGACGTCCTTACCTATCCTGCCTCACACACAAACGCAGTCTATACCCAACTGTCTACGCTGTTTGGTGCTATATACAGGTATGTATTTACGCAATTGTGACTACGAAAAAATAATATCCGCTCGTAAACAAGACTTACCATTTACGTGCTTCTCTTTATCTCTGACACACTTCCCCTGATTCTTCACTTTCTTCTTTTGCTTCCCGTTCTTTCGCCCCTTCTCCTAGGCCGCAGTATCTGGTGAACCGCTATGTCTTCCTCACTCGTTGCCACCGACGTCACTTTCTGCTCCGCTCTCGCACTCGTAGATCCCTCTGCACTCAGTGAATTAACTCAGATCCGGAAAAAATCGCTGTTACATAGTTCCGCAATTACTTGAAATCTTCTCTAGCTACGAGCCAAGAAAGCCCTAACTCGAAAACTTACCCCTCTTCATGTAGTATGAAACACGTCCTCCAGAAGAAAGAGATGAGGGTTCGAAATACGTGTTTCGTGTTGTGCGCCTGTCGCGTGGCTCGTTACATAATAATAAAAGGAATAGTTATTAGTGTAGTCTTTGACAACTTTTCAGTATGGTAAAATGTCTACGTTATTTGCACGGTTACACCATAAGTTAACAAATGTCTAAAATACTCTTAATCGGTCGAAAGGAAAATAACAGGTGGTTTAAAAAGTTCTTATTTGTTCTATGTAGCTTGTATCTTCACCATTAGCATAAATACATTGTGGATATCTTGATTTTTGATTTAGTATACATTGTAGTTGTAATAGACAATGGTATAAATGTGTTTTTACGCATAAACTTTTTCGTTTTGTATGCTGCTGTGAAATTAAATTCGTGGTCTGACAAGTATCCAGTTGTAATTTATTTCTTCATAGCGGGAGCGGAATGTAGTTATAAAAGGATTAGTGTATGAATATTTTGCAAAAATGAACGTCTTTCAGCGAAGGACATTTCAGGGAGATAGACTTATATAGGTAACATTCTTCTGTAATATCATAGCTAGACTATAGAAGGCGCCAGCGTGCAGTTAAACATTCAAATCGAAAAAAAAAATGTAGCGACCAGAAAACTGCGCCTCGTTGTTCAAATGTGTGGAAGTGGTGGATTGTGAGCAGGATAAGTAAGTGGCTGTTTAGCGTGCCTATCTGCCATTTATCGGCGTTATAATAGGAGTGTTTTGACCACGACTGCTGGTGGGCAGATGGGGTGAGCGATAGCTATAGACACTACAGGTCATTCGGTATAAAGTGAGCACTAAAATTTTTACCTATGAAAAGTCACTTGTCGTTACTGCATAAAATTCTACGTTAACTCTAGACTCTAAAAAAATAGTTCGTAAATTTACCAGACGTGCGTATAGGAGCGCTAAGAAAGTAGGTAAGGTAGAATAGTTTCCCAGACATCCATGGTAACACTCCTAAACCTAATTATAAAACAGCCAAATGCATACTAAGGTTACCAAACTGTAACATTTGTAAAAGTTAGCATATTTACAAGACGGGAGTATGGTAACTGTCCCATACTGCATCTGGGACAGGGTCATAGAAGAAGGTCTGCAACTTCCTATGTTTTGCTATAGTTGTCGGCGTACGCTTAGTGAAGCTAGCGCTAGTAGTAGGTTGACCCATCGTTTGCGTTGTTAGTGATAGGTATTTTGGAGATTCTAGGTTATTAAAGTGTATTTATTTCGCAAATGTACTTGTACTATTCATAAGAAATGCGTTCCGTTCTGGTACTTCAGAGGCTGTTGGAATCATCGATATTTTGTGTGACGAATTATTTGAAAGAAAATTATGCCACATGTCTGGTTCCAATGAGCACTCAACACTTCGCAGATTATAAATATGCAGCTCATTTTATATGCTTATAGGATACTTACATTTGTTTTGGGTCAGTCTACTACTTGCGTTCGAAGTTATTGAGAAGTGTCCAGACCTAACTTACATGGCTCTGGTATGGGATAATAACTTCCTAAACATTTTAGGAAGTTTTACTGCTTGTATGGTTGGCAGCGAAATGACGCAATATTGTTCAGTCCGTTTCCTAGTTAGATACAACAATACAGTAACAAAATCAACCGAAATCGACATGATTGTATTTTGTATGGACAATAATCGTTTTTTTATTAAACTGTGTCGGTTTATACTGACTGCACAACATATCTCTCACACGCGCAAACGTCAAGCGCCGTGTATAGCGAAGTTACATGTCCCGTCGTCAGCCGTTACGCGCGGAAAGATACGAATTGTCTGAAAATAGATCTTTACCAGGGCAAGGTTTTTTTGAGTGATCGCTTTGTTCCGAACCACCTATAATTGGAAAATCGTGGGATAATTTGACAGTTTGCTAGGTTCCAACGTGCTGTGCATAACACTGGCGGTTTTGTATCTATATTGGTAATCGGTTATATGAAGCACTGTTTCTCTCTGCAACAGGCCTAACTATAACTGGACAGCTTTTAACACTGAATGTAGCCTATGTGATTTGTCGCAAAACTGTCCATACGTGTCACAAATTTCATCATACAGTAATAGTAGTCTAAATATAATGTTTAATGAAGATTATATTGCCTTAGAAATATTTTAACGATTTTCCATTGTACCTAGCGATGGTATGAGGTTTGTATCAACACGCAGATCCGAAGATCTCTGGTACACCCGCCAGTTCTGTGTAAATGGATTGTGCACGTGAGATGTAGTTTGCCGACCACGCCCCTCTTGACATGGATCACGCGCTTTGTGGTGTGCGGGTGACGTGATTAGCGTAGCGTGTGGGGGTGTAAGTGGACACCCACTGCGCGGAGTGGTGTACTCTGTTTCATATAAGTTTGGTAGAATTTGACGGCAACTTAATGGGCCATAATTTGGGATATTTTGTGATTTGTGACACAGTGCAAGACAATTTTAGTTCTAAAATGGGCCAGAAATGTCCGTTTCACAATTTGCATTGCAAAGTTTGTCTTTCATTCTGCCACAAATCATAAAATAATTATAAATTATTGCCCATAAGTAGCTGTCAAATTTTACGAAACTTAAATTAAACAGAGTATATGTGTGTTGTGGGGTACGCAATTAACGAGTAAGAGGGCCGTATCTATAGACCTCTTTCGAATGACAACCAATGTTTTTTGTATGGGGATAGCAGTTGTCATTCGAAAGAGGTTTATAATATCGGCCCTAGTATTGGTACCTGCGCGCTCCCAGGTGCCGATCGCGCCCTATCGTCGTGTTCTAATAATACAACATTTGAAGTGGTGTGACATTATTGTGTTGTTACAGCATTATTGTAACAATCGTACCTTATGACTACCTTTGCATTTTTACATTTTTTTCCTAAAAAAAAAAAACTTACACGAATTGTGTTGAATTAAGCTGAATTCATAGTTTTTCCCAATAATAGAACATGTTAAAAAATATCACTGTATATATTACGTTCAAGAGCATTAATTAGTTGCTAATTAGTTGCTGAAAAAATAGAATAGGCGCGAATGGTTATTTGAGCTTTTCCGTGAGCTCATAAGTGCGTTGGCTGCTAAAATATATTTTTTAACTTAACCAAAGAGTGTATTATTTGATATGGCGATTACATTTCCGTGCATAAGAAACTGACCTCACTATTCGAAGATCGTGTAATATCTTATTAACACCAGTTTATTTTCACTTAAATATGCCGAGAGCCACTTTTAAGTCATCTGCAAATTAAAAAGTGGATTTTATAATTCAAAAGAATTCAGATCTGCTACGAAAATTGTCCAGTATGCAATCTGAAAACCCTTTTTCGAACAGTATGGTGTCCTAATTATTAGGCACGTTCATATTGTAGGGAACCTTAATTGTATTATTTCTATTATGTGCAATTGTTTTATTTAGCATTTAACTTTAATGTTACAAACTTAAGGGGTATGATAGATACCATATCGAGTAGACGAATGGAATACTTAACCGTCAATAAAATCTGAATTACTCATTAAAATACGATGCAATTTTTTGCCCAGTAGATATTTTATCACCGGACGTTTATTTATATAGCACTATGCGGTAATATGCTTTACGTCAAGTAAAAAGAAACTAAAAACTATTTTTAGAAAATAGTGGTTTGACACAACAAAATCTACAAGAATGGAAAACTGTCAGTTTTATAATTTTTAATATGATATGTAGGCCTCTGTAATAACCGACTTCTTAAAAAAATACTCTCGTTTTGTTTCGAAAATATTTTTAACATCCGGTAACCTCTCGCGCAGAGATTAATTTCGTAAATTTCAGTCAAATATTTAAAATCGTATTTTGCGGATATCTTGCCGGATGGTGCCGCTTGTCGGCTGGTTTTCTCGGGGTTCTCCCGTTTCCCCCGCCCTTCATTCCGGCCTGATTCATATTCGAATCGTGGCACCCCTCAGCAATAAAGACCTACATGTCAAGGAGCGTTCCTAGTTAATAAATTAGCACAATTTCAGGATTATTTATTCTAATTTATCAAATATTTATATAGGGTGTCTCCTTAAAGAATTCAATATTTCGACAGTTGTGTTGTCATTTATTTCTACAGCTATTTCCACGAAATGAGCTGTGTTTTCCTGTGCCACAAGGACTTTTTGCACAAACATACTTAGCTGGCTCTCAAACTGTGCAATTTATCAAAATTAAAAGTAATTTCTTGAAGAAATTGTAACACATGATAGCCTTCAAATAACAATGGAATTATTTTGTGAGACGGACTATAAACCTTCGACAGTAATTTTTTTAAAGCATAGACAAAACCTGTTTCTCCTTTTACTAGAGTCGTAGTTTTGGTACCAGAATATAAAAAAAATTTGGATTTTAGCGAATTGTTATAATATAGCGTCATTTATTCATAATAGCTATCCTTGTATTTAAAAATAATAATTTAACTATAGTAACCTAAATGCATCCTTTATGAATACATGTATGTGTAAATTCTTTACTAACTTATTTGTTTGTGAAAAAACAGACTAAAAACGAAGCGTATTTTCTGTCTTTTTTTTTCTCTTTTACTCTCACAGATACTCCTCTCCGGTCAATGACACCCCTGTGTTTCTACCCTTCAGGGTGACATTTGAGGCGAGAACACGCCCAGCTGTCGTTCAACGTTTACGTCCGTCGGCCGGTGTTCAGGACTCATTCATGTAGGGACCAAAATATCTCCACTCACTTATTTGGCCACGACTGCGTTCCTGTGTTCTGTAGGTAATTGTGCGAGATCTGAAATTTACAAGTAGTCGCCCTGCGCTTATAAAAAAAAAACACATGAGTAGTGATTTTAATGGTGCCTTCTAAATCTGAGGTACTAAATTTACTGCACTGGAAATGTTCAGTTCTAGTCCCTACGTTCTTTGTATTAAGGCCATGATCTTTCATTTATTTCAAACAATTGCAAATAACTGGAATATTTTTTAACCAAATGCTTTGAAAAATCTGAGACTGTGTTCAATCATACGATACACAATTTTGCCAGAGAGTTTTTAAAAATAATGTACCATTTGCTAGCAAAAAGAAAAAAAAAAATATTTTGCTTCATTTTGGCTTATTTTGACAACAAAATATGTGATATTTAAGGGGATAAAAATCCGTTTGGTGTATTACAGCAGGAAAATTCAGATACAAATGATGATAAATAAGTTTTAAAACTGTAAGAATGATTTTTTGTTATACGTATTACATTTGCGTAAAACAATATTTTCGAAACCACTGCAAAGTTAGAGAGAGACCTTAATTGTATCCGAATAATGGTACTAGCTGATTGACTTTTGGATGGTGGTGAATGGATAATTATAATTCTCGTGTGTATTTGGGGAAGGGTGATATTCCTCGTAGATACAGGACTTCAAAGTCAGCTGAACGCAGTAGCGGCCTGCAACTCGCGCGGATTTGTAGTAAGTGCGGGCGTTATCTCGTGACGAGGCACGCGCCGTCATGTGATAGCGCGTCATAAAGCTAGCTGAGATTTTGCCATAAATTCTGTCGCGGCTTTCGTAATCTTCGTCCCGCCTTTGTGCTAGAATTTCAAAATAAAGTACTTTATCTGAAATGTTGTGTTAACAAACGTACAGCTATTAACGCTGGATCCTTCAGCTTGGACTCGAGTAGGCGATTGATGTTCTGCACTGCTATTTTTTACAAAGTAAACACGAATACGTTTCTTTTTCTTCTATTTGTTTTCAACGAGAGTATTTTGTCACATTATATATTAAGAATTTAGTATTCAGCGTTTACTAGTTAATGGAAGTGTAGGTTTTTATCATCCAGAATCTTGTAATATTCTGACTATTGTTGTATGGCGTAAAATTAATTTTTAATGAATCATAATTCATGCGTAATTACTTTTCAAAGCGTCTTTTCTTCTAGTAGTGACTACCATGTCATCGCATTTGTCAACTCACTCCACCTGGAGAATTTTCTTTGCGCTTCGGTAGAATATAAGCAGTTTTTCTGGTGTTAAAAATGTTACAATTCTGCACGCGTCCACTTTTAAATAATTCGTGTTTGACTGGCATAAACTATTAAGAAATTTAACTGGCTAGGAGTGTGCGTTGGCAGCGTTTGATGACCAGGAAGGAAACAATGGCGACGAATTCTTCACGAAAGATAACGCTATTAAATTAAACTAGCAAGGTGTAGCAATCTCAGGCTTCAGGAAAATAAAAACATTCATAAACGGTGTCGCGCACATTAGTTAAGTTCTAAAAACCAGGACTGCATTCATGCGTTACTCTTGATAGTTGGTACTGGAGGAATTTTTCGCTACACATAGCTTTGTACAGTTACTCGTATTATTAGCAATAGTTTCAAAAATCGAAGCCTGATGTTACATACGGCAATATTGAACTTAATTTTTGAAGCAGATGTGGGCTTGACTTGTATCGTCACAAATGTACCCCCTTCCTTTTTTTTCTGTTGCTGCTCTTGCGAAACTATTTGCTTTTTATGCCTACATTTTCAAAATCTGGTCACTGACTGTGATGACCCAAGCAAACGTGTTCAGGGAAATTTTCAATAACGAAGCCTGGAAAGTATGCAGAATTATTATTGTAGGTTTTTTCCTAAAGCTGCTAAACCACTATTACTTCAAGTAATGTTTGTGTCAGCGCAAAGCAAGCAAACAGTAATACAAAGAATGAAAGAAATCAGTTTGTTGTTGTTTACAATTATCCTTTCCCGTATGTGTATTATCACGTTGAAATGTTTAGACTTTCAAGAACAGAGCTTGTATATGAGGTTTTCTTTTCCTTTATCGGATGTACAATGCAAAACACCATTTACACGACACCAAGATAAAGGTAAATATTGCTTGATATCCGGAGAGTCTTACCAACAGTTACATATATAATTTAAGTAACTTGGGTAACGGATACAGGGAAGTAGAAATTACACAGGGATTTAGGAAATACTGTTTACTAACGGTATTCTCTTGATTCTCTTGCGTGAGATCTCACGTGGAAGATTTAAGTTTTGCGTCGTTTAAACGTTGCTAAAACATGTAGGCTACGCTCGTTCGGGAAATATTTATATATTTTATTTACACACAACCTCTCCCAACCACAGATAACAAATAACTTTTTTTTTTTTCATTCCGTGCGTTGGCTTTATCAGTTTTATTTTTCATGATGTCAGTTTCAGTAGATACAGCCACACTTTTAACACGACATGACATAAATGAAAACATGATATATTTTCTGATATCGTTGCAACCTCCATGTACCCATTGTTGTGAAATGCTATAAATAGCCAATGACAAAATAGCTACTTAGACGGGTGGCTTCAGTTATCGCATAAATGTACCGGAAGTCACGCCGTATGGATTTCAAAAAACCAAATGAATCGATAAACTATGCCCTGTCAGCGTAAAAAAAAAAAAAAAAAGATAAACGAGAAGTCGTAAATCCAAGGTGAGAGGGTTAATTCTAATCCAGCTTTTTTGAAAAGGCTGTTTTAAATATTTTCTCATTAATATTAATGCTTCTGGGTACCCGACGGTAAACGCAAGACTGTCGTGCAGAATGCGTGAAATAAAATGTTACTACAGTATAATTATGACTTGTGTCTTTTAAGTTCTCCTGTTTGTTTACCTTCCCATTCCACAGATAAAGCTGCCATTACCCTATTGTGCCGCTCCTGATAACGTATAGACTTGGAAGATAACGTGAAGTCACCGTGGTGTGCCACGAAGATGTATGAGAAGCTTCGTGTCGGAGAAAATGTAACTAAAAGGCCTCTTCTTACCAAGCTACAGCTACCTGCCACGAAGTTATATGATCAGTCAGTGTTACGAGTCATGACTTAGTGGATACGTTATTAGGGTGACTTTGTGACAGCCGGGGGGTGACTTTGTGCCACCAAAAATGTTTATTTTGTGGTAGCTGCGTAAAAATTGTTGCATTTTAAATTCATGGTTCAAATATATTGCTTATAATACTCAATTTCTCATTATTAAAAATAAACGAAAAATAATATTTTGAGTATCGTGCAGCAACTCCTGCTGTCTCGAAGTAACCCGGATTGAAGGTATAACTCTTTAAAAAAAAAGTACTTTACGTGAAATTTTCGGAAGAACTCTGCTAAATGAGAAACTTTATAAATTAGGTTTTTGTACAATTTTATGTTTTTAATTAACCATTTTATTTCACCAAATGTAGAAAACTGTTGTGTGTGTTCAGTATATTGCGGTATTTAAGAAAAAAATAACATTTAACATTGGTCGGTTGGGAAATTATTTATTTAAACAATAATTCCTTATTGTTAACTCCGTGACTGCAAGTGAGCACTTTAAGTAACGTCACAAATAACAAACAAGTACATGCTGTCATGGTCCAAGATATTCGCTTTTCAGCTTAGCATTGTGGAATTCATACTCTGTTTATTGCTCTCTCGTTTTTATGTTTTGTAATAAGCAGTGGCGAGAGGATACAAATCTGTGAAAGGAAAAATAGCATAACCAGCGCTCCATTATACTTCACCGCGAACAGCATATACACGTGTAAACGAAATCATTACTTATTAACGTTTTCCACAGTTACTTCGTTTTTTATTGATTTCTGCGAGGCCCTACAGCGGCCGCACGAGCATTGATGCATCGTGTGAGGAGAAAGTTTTTCTACGAGATACTACTGAACGTGCGTTTGATATCTATATCTACGAAAATACAACGTATTTCAAACTGTGCTTCTCAATTTTCGTTTTTTAGATATCATGCTTAGAAGCCTGGTTTCGGGGCGCTTCAAAATGGCAAAAAAACGGCTTTTTTCAGACTGCTGTCACGTAAAAAATACCAGCCGGAATCGTAAAACCAAAATAGAGAAGCACGCGCACTTTCCATAAATAAAATAATGTGATCACCGCTAAAATCATTCATCTACTAGGTTTCTTGAAGCCAATTTGCAAAAAGCAAACAATAGCAATCCTAGACAATAGTTTTAGCCAACGTTTTAAACAAAATTGTTTCCAGTTCTTCGAACTTATGAAACACAATCTCTGACGTCGGAACCTCGTGCATTTAACTGCAGCGCAAGAGATCACGCGTAACGAATTAGTAATTTTGGATAAGTATTAACTCATGAAGTTGGCAAATACCATTATCTAGGATTGTCTTCGAAAGTAAAAAGCGTAGAAATCAGTTTTCATCGTTTATCTACCACGCAAGAAAAAGCCTTGCTCGCTGTTTTCCCGCGCATAGAGGCGACAAGGTTGTTGACGCACGAGCCAGTCTGGACCTTATCGCCTGCCTGCTTCCGTACCTTCGACACGTCATATAGCGCCTGCTGTATAGAGCTCTTAGAGGGCATGGTTCGTGGTACGTAACTCAGTGCAAAAAAATCTATTTAAGATTGTATGTTTCCCGAAGCTAATTTTGCAAGCACACAAAAAAAGCGAACGTAGATAATAGTTGTTGCCAACTTTGTGAGTAAAATTTTTTGAGTCGTATTTATGAACAACCGCTGACTTGAGAAATATCGTAGATTTAATTTCGGCGGAACAGACTATGCTTAATAAGTGCATTATCCTGGAAAAATCTTTGTTGCAGCACCGTTCATGCACGAATATAAAATATTTTGTTGCAGCTACAAAAAATTCAATAAATGGAATCGGGTCAAATAAAATAAGGACAACCAAATAAGGAATATTAAGAAAGATAAATAACACCAATGCGACAACACATGAATGAAGCCTGCTTTGGAAAAAAGGACAAACAGATCAAATATACGGACCACAAAAATATGACACAGTGATGAAACAAAACGAAAGTTTTCCAGATAATCGACTCGGAGAACACGAGTGCGACTGCGTACCATACCAAGCAAATCCCGCATATAATCGGTTAATTCTCTTTAGTTTTCTTTACAGACATTCTTACTTCGCAATGGAGTAGGCTATGTCCAAAAACTGTATTGAATTAATTAGTTTTAATGTAACAGATATCGTAATCTAACACATTAGAAAACTCTTGTGTAATTTTAATACAAAATAAAATACTGTTTTAATATTTTTTGTTTGGGGGGGGGGCAAACATTTATGGAGGCTGCCCCCTTTTCTTGTTTTCCTATTGACCCCTTGACTATGCGCCTATGTAACAGATTTTAATAGTACGTGGTAGATAAATAAACGCTGAAAACATAATTTGTTTTCTACGCTTTTTGCGAAGACAATATGGATAAAATACACAATAGTGACTCCTAGATAGTGGTATTTGCTAACTTTATGAGTGAATATTCATCCATAATTACTAATTCGTTACGCGTGTTGTCTTGCGCCGCTGTTAAATGCCCGCGGTTCCAGCGTCAGAGATTGTGCCTCAGAAGTTTGTAACACTGGAAACAATTTTGTTTAAAATGTGGTCTAAAACTATAGTCTAGGGTTGCTATTGTTTAATTTTCGCAAATTGGCTTCAAGAAACCTACAGCTATAGTTTAATGCTTTTAGCGTTGAATGATGTACCACGCCCTCTTAGTTCTTCTTTCAGTTTCCTTTAAAAACTGAGCAATAAAGTATTTTAATGAAAAAAAAATTAAAACATCCTAGTCATAATATTTTCTCACGATTAAAAAAAAAGTATATCGGAAAGGAATATAGTGAAAGGGGCGGAGCTTCACCTGATTAAATGCAAATCCCTATTCTTGCTTTCGCCAGAGCTCTGTGGTAGACGGCACTCTTAAGGGGTATTGATCCCTACCACCTTGGATTTATCTGTTTCTTCACGATAACTTCTGTTCCAGTCGATGTATCGAAATTTTTGTCACGACAAGGCATAGATACAAACTTAATCGATTTTATATAATTGCTGGAACCATAATATATTCATTATTTTGCAACGAGGAACAGCTGAAAAGGAGAAATTGCTTTATTTGCGGGAGCGACTACAGAGGCCGGAACATTAACAGAAACAATGCCATATGGATTCCAAAAAGTGAATGAAACAATAAACTATGCCTTGTCAGCGTGAAAAAAGTAAAACAATGTGTCTATTCCCTGATTTATAAGAAAAACCGTAAAACCAATCTGGCAGGGATCAATCCCCCTTAACAAAGTGAAACAGGCTGAGTGTTGTAGAGTTCTTATTCTCGCCGGCGCTGCTCCAGTTTAATTTGGAAGCCTCCAGACGTGAAGGAATTTGGT
Organism: Medauroidea extradentata; assembly: GCA_003012365.1. Lineage (NCBI taxonomy): Eukaryota > Metazoa > Arthropoda > Insecta > Phasmatodea > Phasmatidae > Medauroidea > Medauroidea extradentata. The sequence continues at coordinate 5,892 of PNEQ01008721.1, read as the reverse complement.
CGCCTTCCAAAGCTGCAGCCTGGAGGGCACCGCGTCCTCGTACCTCCACCTTGTTTGGCCGGGGTAAATAAAGCATCGCCTCTGGTGTCGCCCCAGGACCTGGGCGAGTGTCTGGGATACTCGTATCACGAGCTCCAGGTGCGCGCCTTAGGGCAGTATCTATAAACGTCTTTCGAATGACGACCAACTGCTATCCCCACAGAGAAAGCATTGGTGAACAGTTGGTTGTCATTCGAAAGCCGTTTATAGATACTGCCCTTAGTGTGTCCAGAAAGAACCGCATTAGAAGCACTGCACGTTCCTGGGCTTAACTGGTGACAAATACGTTAGTGGCAACGTGCCGTACGATGACATTTTACATGCACAATGTTGCGACATAGTTATGTACAGGTGATTCAGAATAAAGTGAGCACTCAACAAAGCCCTGCTAAAGTTCTATTTTCAGCCAATTCGTATCTTTCCGCGCGTAACGGCTAACTACGGGACGTGTCTAACCTATCTGGACACTTCACGTGGTGTTTGCGCATATGTAGACAGTATGAATCGATACAAATTAGTAAAAAAAAAGTTTACTAATCACATAAAAAACAGTTATGTAGATTTCGTTTGGTATTTTTTCTGTAATGTTGTATTAAAATGGGAAAATACACGGACCTATATTGCATGATTTCAATGCCAACTATGCAAGCAGTATGACGACCAAAGATAATGTTGAATTATATGCAGTAACTGCTAGTGATATTTTTCTGAGGTTAAATTTTTAGTGCTCACTTTATCCCGAATGGCCTAAGTTAGGCCATTCTACTTAGCTGTCGTTTGGATCATCCTGGCATGTGGGGAGACTCCTTTGCCGTTAGACATAGTACCTTATTGAACTAAAATAGCAGCAGGGAACTCTTTGGAGTTCTCTGCGCGACAAGTTTACAGATGTTAAAATTATTCTCAAATCAAAACGCAATTTTTTTTTAATTCGGTTATTATAGCGGTCTAGATATTATAAATACCAATTTTAAATTTTTACTCGAAAGTAAAGCATACTACCCCGCATGATGCTACATAAATAAACGTCCGCTAATAAAATATTTACCCGAAAAAAAAAAAGTCTCAACGAAATTTGACGAGTAGTTCAGATTTTATTGACGATTGAGTATTCCAGTCGTTCGCTCGACATCGTATCTTCCGTTACCCCCTAAGAGTGCGTGGTAGATAAACATATGCTGCAAACATCAACTGATTTCTACGCTTTTTTCGAAGCCAATATGGATAAAATACTCAATGACAATCCTAGACAATGGTATTTGCCAACTTTATGAGTAAATATTTATCCAGAATTACTAATTCGTTACGCGTGATCTCTTGCGCCGCAGTTAAATGCACGAAGTTCCGGCGTCAGATGTTGTGCCTCCGAAGTTACAACAAACGCTCGAGGGCGTGGTACATAATTCAACGCTAAAAGCATTAATCTATAACAAGGTTTCTTGAAGCCAATTTGCGAAAGTTAAACAATAGCAATCCTAGACCATAGTTTCAGCCAACGTTTTAAACAAAATTATTTCCAGTTCTACGAACTCATGAAGCACAATCTCAGACGCCGGAACCTCGTGCATTTAACTGCGGCGCAAGAGATTACGCGTATCGAATGAGTAATTCTGGATAAATATTTACTCATAAAGTTTGTAAATACCATTATCTAGGATTGTCATTGAGTATTTTATCCATATTGGCTTCGAAAAAAGCGTAGAAATCAATTGATGTTTTCAGCGTTTATTTATCTACCACGCACTCTTAAACTCCACAGATGTCTTACCCATCTTACTATTACTGATCTGACCTGCATATTATAGGCGAGGGTTGAAATCTGAGCAGTACAAACATGATTTTACGTTTACTTGACGTAACATACATAAAATACCTGGACGTAGAGTGCAAGAGGGAACTTGTTCTCCTTGCAGTGTTGCCACTTTTCGTCTCCAACTGAGCTCAGGATTCGCGTGGTGTGCTTACTACGCGTTTGTTTCTAAAGTCTGTCCCGCCCCACGAACGAGTACGCTGTTTTGACACCTGGTACGTGTCGTCTCGGAAACCAAATTCAACATGTTGTCATGGAACAGTGTGTTACCCTAGTGATAAGTGAATGAAGGTAAGTCTGATGTTCCCAATGTGGGAAACTCTTCGAACCAAACTAATGCTGGAAGCACAGTAGCGCGACAGAAGCGACGCAAAGTGCGCGACGCGAATAATATAACTTGTCAGCCAAGCAGCGTTGAGGCTTCTGTGACCCCAGCGCGCCAAAAATTGCGAATTCGACGCAGGATCCAAGTAAACTTATTTCTATTTTAGTTGCGTTGCGGACGCGACAGAGCTGAAAACCTGAATCTGATTTGCTGCCAAAGGTTGATGAAACTGGTGAGTTAGTATAGTAAATTGCGTTTATTTATTTTACGAGAGGTTTTTAATATTTTTAAGCAAAAAAATAAGTAATTTAGACTTCATTTTCTCATTTGGGAATGCCAACTGAGTGTTTAAAATAAATCACATACGTGAATATATTGGAGTATTATAAACATTGCTATCGTACAAGAAGTTAGTGCCTAATGGAAAGGAACTATTTACGTTAATTTTTGTTATTTTTTACTATTAGTCGCGTGGCAGAAGTAGTGTTCGCAATAACGAGAATTTTTAGTGTTGCATCGCTCTCTTCGCGTCGAGTCATTCGCGCTATTGTGATTCCAGCACGAAGAGATTTTTTTCTATACAGCTACCCGACAAGCTGCTGATATTGGATTTAACGGTCATCGCTGGCGACGGATATAAATAAGAAAACACTTGTGCAACTATTACTCAAGAAAGAAAGATGGTTAAAAAAAATACATTTGGTACGAATAACAGACTAAAAAAACTGGTATTTGTGTAAATTCATTTAATCTATTGTTTACGTTTGTTGGAAAGGAACTAATATATTGGCCTGAACTATTTTTCAGCAGAAAATGTACCTCTACTTTCAATTTGATATTAAATTAATGCGATAATGAGCAGATAATCGTTCTTTATTTTACGTTCATGTCTATTTAAATAAAACTTATTGTTACCAAATTATTTCTCTTGGTAATAAATGGAACCACAAGTTCGCACCGCCAGCGACTGGCGATATTTCACCGGTCTGTAATGAAGACACGGCAGGAATTCGTCGAAGCTGGTAAGCGTTGCAGATATCGCGTCGTTCTATTGTGCATCTGCTTGAGTGCACTTTGACAACTGGTAAATGCATTTTCAGAAACTAAATTAAATAGTTTAACTATAGGTAAGGATAGGAACATTTCGCGTATTCAATGACCTGAATGGTAGAATCAACTATGCCATGCGTATTCAAGCCCCGACTATTTGTCCACCAGCTGCTACTCAGTATAACAGCGGACAATGAACGAATAAGCGGGACTTGTGTATGCATAGACAGGACCAAATTTAAGCTTCTAGGAGCCGTAGGCCCGTAAGTCTAATGCCCATGCAGCCTCTGTTTTCCATCCTTCCTTAACAACTGGTATCCATTCCCCGTTTTAAACACATTATTAAAAATTATTCTGCTCTGTCCTCTCGCTATGTACAGTATGGCTTAATAGTAATAACACAATAATGATTCCGCTTAATAGTAACTCACTTATTAGAAAATAAATAGCTGGGTTGGCAATAGAGGAGATAAATCTAAGAGACATAAGTCAACAATGCCAAAAGTAAAGCCATATTAGCACTTTTAAAAATACTGATGGGAAACACTTCACGTGTTCTCGATAAAAGTGCGCCCTTGTGAAAGTTGCGTCCTATGCCCGGACTTATTGGTAAATCCGGCCCTGTGTATAGGACAATGGATTCTAGTATGTGGGTAATTGAATTCGCGATATTTTCCTGTCCCGTGATCAGAGGACATAGTACATTAAATTGACGAACAAACAAATGAAAGCGAACCCATGTTTGCAACATAGAAAACTCCGGGGACCCAACTAATGCTCCGTGAACTGCAAAAAAAGAACGCCAGCAGAACTGTCGGAAAAGTACTCTGGTTGGTGTAACAAACTGTAACTGTCAGGTGCGCTTCACTTAACTGCTAGGATAGTTCGTAAATTAAAATCAAGGCCGTACGCTATTGCGACGGAGTGTTTTGAGTTGCAGAAAACCTACACCAGGGACGTTGCTAGGATGGTTTTAAAGGTTAAAACCTCCTTTGTCCCTTAGTAAAAAATTAACATTATATCAATACTCTTGTACGTCTGTGATAGTTTGGATAAGAAAACTGCTTAAATAGCTCCTTGAACTTCAAATTTCCCCGGGTGAGGAACCCCCCCTCCTTTCCGTTGTAAAGGACTGATCGTCATTCTTTTATGAAATTTCCAGGTTGGAAACCCTCCCCTCGTCTTTTTTTATACAGAATCGCTGTTACGTAACGAACTCGCAATAAAGCAAAAAAAAGTCGTTGATTTTTTCCCCCTTTATCGTAGCGTACACAAAATAGATGTTTACAAAAGCTCACGAGCCGTAGCAGGATTGGTTTTCTTTGTCACATGACCCGTTTTTGTTCATCACCAGGATTGTTATGAACACCTTTATTACTGTTGTGAGTTGTAAGTTGGCGGGATAGTAAATTTGAACATATTTACACATGTTAATATATTATTTATTCGACATCCGCAGTACATTAATTTACATTGTATATAATATTCGTTTCGTACAACTTATTTTTCATATAGATATTTTGAACACTGTGCGTTCAGTTACACTGTCGATTTTATGATTTTGTGTACTGTTTACATTCCTTCGCTAAATGGCGATTTTTGTCTGCTGACAGTAGCTTGAGGAGTTGATAGAGAAGCAGTTGTGAATAATTGGACACGTGTAGACTTTACTCAGGTGAACTTTAGCACACGTGAACACACAAACCCCATGTAACATTGTCAGAATCGATTAATTGGTGCTATTTAACCCAAATATTGTATCGATTTATCCATCGCAAAGTGTGAGGGAAACACCCCCCCCCCCCCCCGCCTTTAAATATTTTAACTTTTCTGTTGCCACAATACTGTAAAAGTAATACGTTTGGCGGTGTTAACAGTAAGTTATTTATTTTACACAACACCGCCGCCAAGCTCTGTTAGATAATAGGATTCGCATAAATAACTCGTGTCACTAAGCATGCTGAATTTTTCTTCATTTTTCCCCCGATTCCAAATTTTGCTTGATATATTTGAAAATATTTGAACAGGTACTGGACTACACCACCTTTCACGATGAACGTTGCGTACATTACATTCGAAATATGTTGCGAGCAGTGCAAGTTGATACTGTAGTTGGCAGTTGTAAAGGACTTCAGCGTGCAGTGTGCGGCTCGCGTTGTCCTTGTGGTATGTCGCGGCAGCCACCTCCACGCCTATCTCGAGTTTCAAGATTCATATAACTGAAGATATCACGACCTAGAGAATTCTTGTGCCTACTCGAAGCTCCGGACAGAGTTGTCGCGTGATTTCTGGACTCGGGATTAAGAGGGCGTGGTACATAATCCAACGCTAAAATCATGAATCTATAACTGTAGGTTCGTTGAAGCCAATTTGCGAAATTATTGTAGACAATAGTTTTAGCCGACGTTTTAAACAAAATTGTTTCTCCAGTGTCACGAACTTCTGAGGCACAATCTTTGACGCCGGAACCTCGTGCATTTAACTGCGGCGCAAGAGATCACGCGTAACGAATTTAATTTTGGATAAATATTTACTTATAAAGTTGGCAAATACCATTAGCGAGGATTGCCATTGAGTATTTTATCCATATTGGCTTCGAAAAAAGCGAATAAAGCGACTGATGTTTTCAGCGTTTATTTATCTACCACACACACACACACACACACAC
>PNEQ01008720.1:0-28051 GCA_003012365.1 Medauroidea extradentata | reverse complement strand
GGAAAAACTAGAACACAAAAAGAAAACAAAGCTGTTGCCTCCTACCGAGGCCACCTGGCCATAACTATAAACATTACACCCTAACTAGAACATTCAAGAATAAATGACTGTGCTTCTACTCCCCCTTTCCGAAACCGAGACCACCGAAAATAATTTTACAAATTTAAACATATTAGAAAAGTATGATGACACAAGACATTGATTCACCGAATAAAATAAAACCCCTTGTCATGCAACGTTACAAGCTTATTACGATATTGTACTATTTTAAATTACTCATTCGTAACAAATAGTCGTAAATTAGTTTCAAATTTGTAAAGCTATCTTAATTTTTTTTTTTTTTTTCCGTTTCGGCGCTGAAATTTTGTATTTTTGCTAACTTTATTTCCGTTAATATGGTTAGTGGAACAAAGTAGGCTAATTATTTTATTCTTCCAGTTACGTATAATGTTTCCTTTGCATTGTTAAATCCGCCAATTGACAGTTTACAGGACCGTAAGAATTGCTGACGCGTAACAGCAAAACTTTTAAATGCTCTAATCAGCAACCAACAGTTCGCCGAAAGGATTCTTTTTTTGTTCTGTAATAATTATTTCGCAATTTTGTCAACTTCGAAAAGTTTATTGGCATCATTACATGGCATTGTTTTGTAAAGGCCTTAACCCAATATTATTATAAAGTATTATTGTTAACTATGCCAAAATTACTACTTTTGAAGTATGAAACAACCACTGCTGAGTATTTTATGTCGAGTTTATCTGGATATAGAATAATCTGGTTGAATAAATTTTAAGTGAATAATTTAAATAATTCCCACAGTACTACAATACAGTCAATTTTATTCAGTATAGCTTATTTTGACTATAAAGCATCATTTTACAGATGCATGCATGAGCTTAAATTATTGATGAACATGATGTTTTTAGGAAATACAGTACAAACTCTTTTGCTACCACCAGAGCCATCTACTGAGAACCTCGAGCACTAAAGGCAAGGACTCACGAACATACCCGAAGGAAGAAGGTTCCAATTTTAAATTTACAGCGAATAATTTCTCACCGCCAGTAGCCCTAAAGTCAGTAGTCTTAGAGTCACTAGCCCTAACGTCAGTAGCCCTAAAGTCACTAGCCCTAGCGTCAGTAGCCCTAAAGTCATTAGCCCTAGCGTCAGTAGCCCTACAGTCACTAGCCCTAAAGTCACTAGCGCTAAAGTCACTAGCCCTAAAATCAGTAGCCCTAAAGTCACAACCCCAAAAATTATTTTAGGGCTAGTGACTTTAGGGCTACTGACATGTACCCATCTGTATTTGTCCTGACACGCCTGAAAAAAACCCTAGGCTTAGCTTCCTTCCAAAATTGCATCTGTACTAATCGGTCGTCGACAAGCGATACAGAAGCTCCACTATCGATCAAAAACGGGGTAGGTTCCCAAACAGCTGAATATGTACACCTATTAACTCCTAGCTCCATTGACAAGGAAACTTTTTGTTTATCAGATGAGCCCTTTCCCCGTACGTGGTTCGTCCTAATTAGTTTTCCGACTGCTGGGAAGTTTGGTTCCTTCCCTGCCCTCGACAGTATTTTCTTACATGGCCTACTTTCCCACAGTTGTAGCAAATAGGGCGGCCATCCAGTGTCCTCTGCGGCCTATCATTAAGGTGTGTCTGCTCCCTTGCCCGGTTGTGGCTAGAAGAGCCCCTATTTTCAATATTTGTCTCGGCCGGTTTACCCCTCGGTAGATCCTCAGGTATCTGTTGTGCTCTCTGCATGGCCCTCATCTGCCCTACCATGTCCTGCATTTGCTTACCCAACAGGTCCAGAGTCTTCTTTAACTGTCCTACCTCACTCTGAGCCACTGCTTCCTCGCAGCTGTTCCCTTGTGCCACTCTTGCCCTAACCACACTGCCAAGAGAGGTCCTCTCATTGACTGCCTGTCTGTTCTTGGCATAATAACTGCCAGCCTCAATGTTGCGTAGGTTCTGTATTAATTGGTCCACTGATTTGTTATCTAACAACATCACTTTCTCTACCAGACTTGCTGTTAGGCCCCTCAGAATATACCTAATCCTTGACGCTTCTGACATCGTCGCATCCAGCTTGTTACACATGCTCAACATATCGTAGATGAATTCCTCAATCGTCTCGTCTACGCCCTATACTTTAATGCGCAAGCGCATTTCCAAGTCCTCTATTTCGCCAACACGTGTAAATGCGGCTTTTAAAGCTGCCTCAAAAGTTTTAAAATTATTTAGTTCCACTGCTTTATCTCCCAAACTATCGAACCACAAAGTGGCGGCCCCTCGCAAGAAACTGGGCAAAAACAGTACGCATTTGCCATTGTCCCAACCATTCACTTGAGCCAGTCTCATTCATACGTATGCCGCTCAATTTGTGCTACCACAATAAACACAAAGTGCTGCTAGCCTGTATCACACGGGCGTGCACAACATGCCCATCAGAGCCAATTGTCCTTATCCTCCCCCACTGCACATAAATTGGTAACACACTAAAATTAGGACGGGTCATCTAACCACTAATAATTTACTTAACAACAAAGATTCAAAGCAACTACATTTATTGTGAAAATTACAAATTGACGGATACAAATACGTCGGATGAACGCAATGCAGCATTAATCATATTAAATACAATGATCGGTAGCTGAGTCAAATGGCACAGAGTTAAACAAAACAAAAGGGAACGTTCCCCTCGCGGCCGAAATGGCACCAAATGTGAGTGAAATTAACCAGAAAGTGAATGCAAGACAGAAATCATTAAACAAACTAAAGCGAATGTAACTGAAACTTACCAAGAACTGACGAAAGTACCGTAGGTGCCATGTCGGCCACGAGAAGAGCGGACCAACCTCATAAGACGGAGCCAGCTCACTCCACCTGGCAGATGGCCTTGAAGAGGGGAGGAAGGGAGGGGAGGCACGAGAACAGCCGAAGACGGCCGAAGGTTCACGAAGTTCAAGTCTCCTGGCGAGCTTGATGAAGGGGGAGAGGGGGTACATCACATATCCACCGGAGCACTCACTCACGGCGCGCGGCTTTTAAACAAAGATATCTGGACGAAACACAGCAAGTCTATATCGCCTTGTAGAAATATATATATCTTCTGACAGAAAGGTGTAGAGCTGGACGCCTTGTCCAGTTCACACTGAAGCAGCTCTTCTAAAATTTTTCAGATACTCTGTTATATCTTCAGAGCTCTTTCCAAAATAAAATCCCGGATTAATAGTGAATTTACAGTTTTCCATGTTGTCGTTACTACCTTCTTCTGTTCTACAATCAGAAACAGAGTCCCCACTAAAACTACCATGTTCAGAATTATCGTCTGCCTCTAAGTCGACTAGGCTGTTGTAGACTCTGGTCGCTTACACTGTCTGTCTGAATTTTTAACTTAAGCTCGTGTTCCTTTTTAGCCTCGCTACAAGTCCGTTTCTTTATCTCTGTAAACATAACCTGACACCTAATACCATAACCCATATAACCTAAACATGTCCTACTAACAACAGGAGGGAGAGATAAAAAAAACTAATGACAGTTAACCTCAAAACAATGTCGTGTCGGCTTGTAGCGCAGTGCTACCAACTCAGCGGCCTCGAGTCATGTTACGAAAGCTTAAATACTACACTAGAATTTAATTATAACTGGCTTATCTTAATTATGCTAATAATAAAAAAATAAAAAAACAACTACGTCTTCCAGAAACTCACAACAGTAACCTTACCACTTGCTAATGTTGCAAAGCCAGACCGCGCCCAAAGACTAACAAACAACCAAAATGTTGTTTGCGAGTTCAATAGGCCGGACCCTAACCTCAACAAAACACTACCCAGCACCTCCACCAAATTTAAGGTCACATTGATTTAATCAGTTCCGACTACCGCATCTCTTAAAACAACAAACGTCCACCTCCACCACAAGCTATAAAAAGAAAATATCGGCACATAAACTAGAAGAGACCTAATTTATTTTAAGGGGTTAGCTCGCGACCCCAATTTACGACCAAATAAAAACAACTCTCCGGGGCTGTAGCCACAAAACGGCAAAACACGGTACTAAAATCTAGGTAACTGTGGTGAGCCTCTGTGACATGCTAAAAAAAAAAAAATGTAAATAAAATTAAATTGAACAAACACTAAGACCTATCCTGAAGTTCCTAACGTCCTCCGCTGTTTTTAAAATAGACTAGCATAAATAATTAAAGAGAAAACACAACTCGAGACTGAAAACAAATGTATTTCTAACACAACAAGGGTCTTAATCATTCAGTAAATAAATGAAAAAAAAATTATTCGTCAACACACGACTCTATTTAATTTTCAACACGACTTTAGTTACAACAAACAATAATCTTGCTTCAAAAATAAAATATAAACATTCGACAAAGAGAATAATTGGGTTCTAACACCCAAGTTAACATGACTGTGTATACACCAAATAAAAAAACAATCTTAAAGACCAGAGACTGGTATCTTGACAGAAAAAGAAGGTGCAGATAGCAAGCAAAACAATATTTATAATTTGAAAGTATATTTTAAAGACTACCTTGTTCGGCGAAAAAATATATACAAAACGTGAATTTCCTTTAACTAAAATAATAGAAGAGACTTCAAAACCTAACGAAAGTACGAACTGAATAAATATTCTCCTGGTGAATTCTATAAGTGTACAAGCATAGTGAACGTCATTCTTAGAAAATAAAAATTTAATAGTAACGATACTTACAATTACTTAAGATAAATTCTTCGACAATAACTTCAGCAACTCGGCTTAAATACTGAAAACGTCGCGGCAACTACTTAACAATGAAATCTTCTCGACGAGTGGGTCTTAACGTCACGGCATCCTAACGTCGACTTCCCCTAGTGGGCCGTGGATATCTCTTAAAAACTACATGTTGTACTAACTACATACTAAAAAAAACAAAGGTCTAAGATCCAATTACACTAGCCTTATGTCTTCATGTTGCCGACCTCGGCGACCTGCCTCCGAGTGTCGTACGTCCGTCTTCTTCCATGGTTGGCAAGCAACTATCCCCTCACTTCTTCTCACGCCATGTTAAAACCACTCCATGCCGCAAAAACTTACTGCACGTGGAGTCCTACTCCCCATGCAAGGATCGAATATCCTGTTAACCGACCAATCCACACCTCCATGGTGACACAACTCTGCTGACGGCAGAGCACTCGGTGCAACGTCCGTACAAGCAAAAACAAAAGACTAACAACCGCCGGTGCAAGGCTTGCCAACTCTCCGGTCAGTGTCCTACACCACAGCTGTAGTCGCAGCTGCCCGGTAAGAGGAAGGGGGGGGGGGGAGTTGAACCACAGTTAGGAGTTATCGACCCAATGCCAAGCGGCGTGAGCGGTAGACGGAGGGCAAGGGGTGCACATAGCCTGCCCCCCTCCCCCCAACGCCCCTCAGCTCACCGGCCACACAAGTCAACAGTCAGCGCTGCGTCTCACTCCCCCCTCCGCTCCCCAGCTCATCCCCGCCAGAAGCCCGTCACGGCCAGTGACCGCGCTAGGACACGTTAGCGAGAAAAAAAAACAACGACCGAGAGAAAAGAAACAAAAGACAAACAGAAAAGTCTAAAGAAAGCTTTGCTCAACCTAGTGCATGCAGCAACATTAAAACAAAAAGTCACTCAACTTCACTGAAGATCTAAAATCCGATCAGCACGACTTTATATCTTAACAAAAAAATCATCCTAAAAAAAATTTTAAAACCCGAGAATTAACCAACGTAACAATATTTGCTACGAACAACACATATTTCCTCAAGGACTGTTACATTTGTTAAGCTGTAGGCCATGGCATTGGCATGTTACTTCATTGTGAATTATTTCATACATTAAGTTCTTTAGATTTTACGTTTATCATGAATTCAATGCTAACTTTAACTTTGACATGTCGTTATGGGAAAGCTACGTGACCAAGAGCATATTATTTACTATCCCACGAGTGAAATGTATGTTTCGTTCAAATACAAAATTGTAATTTTCCACCCTGCACTTAAAACATTATTTTACCCTAACCTTTTTTTCCTCGCTTTCTGCCAGCCGATATGTGACATAATAGTTTAGTGGCTGGCTGACAGTGGCACGATTCCCACTCTCACAGTGAATAGGAGTAGTTCCATAACAGTCTTTGCGCTCAGCTTTGTCACAACCAATAATATAAGTAAATATGTTAAGTTTATTGTACTAAATAGACTTTCTTTATAAAAGATTTGTGTGTCTTTGTGTCACAATTTGTATTATTTTTTTCCCCTCTGTATTTAAGTGACTTGTCTTGGATGATGCCACGTTAATTTGAGAGAAAATTTCAATATTATTTTAATATATCTTTTTGTCCACAACACATAATTGTATGTTTATTTTTAGGTATCTTCAAGATTTGCAAAAATAAGTGCTCAATACAACCATAAATCTGGGGCACAAAAAAGAAAAGATAGGGAAGAGAGAGAAAAGATATCCAAGAAAGGCCAATCAAATCTTGATGACATGGGTTTTTTCGAGAAAAAAAAAAAAAGGAAAAAACTTGTTTCAGAAGATGCTCAGTTGAAGCTATCTTGAAGGAAGGAGAAAAGGCAAAGTATTATGTAATTATTGTAGATGCGACTCCCGACTCAGCTCACAAAGAACAGACTATTCATTCTTCGCTACCTTAAACTGTGCACCAAAAATGATCAGCTGTGCTATAAGTTTCATGAGAGATTTCTGAATTTTGTAGACTGCAGCTCTAAGACAGGAGAAGCAATCGCTGAACTCATTCTATCTACATTATCAAAACATGACGTACCACTGAGCGACTGGCGAAGGCAAGGGTACTATAATGGTGCTAACATGAAAAGATAATACAAAGGTGCTCAGAGTCTGCTTATTAAGAATAACCCTTTAGCTTTATTTTGTCCATGTGCCTGCCACAGCCTTAATCTCGCAGGAGCAGAAGCTGCTGAATCTTGCCCAGAAACTATTAACATTTTTTTGGGATTCTTCAGAAGTGCTATAATCTTTTCAGTTCAAGTCCACAATTCTTCAAAGTGCCATTGGGTGCTCTCTTCATAAGTTATCTTACACTCGATGATCTGCTAGAGTGGATTGTGTTAAGTCATTCGCTGCTCATCTTCCAGGGATGATGAAAGCTATAGAAGTCAAGTCTCTAAATCTGACAGCTGAGACAATGATGAATGTGAAGGGTATACAAAAGTACAGTCATTCTTTTGAATGTGTGTTTATTGTCTTCCATATGGTTCAAGGTGCTGACCCAGATCAACAAAATAACACTGTTTTGCAGGCAAGGGAAGCCACCATTGATGAAGAGATAAGGAACATCTCCCAATTAGTTGACAATCTCACAGAGCTGAGAAATAACTGACTGGGAAATTATTGTGGCAGAAGTAAAACTTGTGAGCGAAAACATAAATATACAGCCACTGTGGAAAACACAAAAGCGTCAAAAACGAAAACTGCTTGCAGATAGGACTGTAGAAGTTATTGAAGAGAACCTTGAAGATATGTTTAAACACAAAGTTTATTACACATTGTTGGATAGCATGCTGGCCAATCTCAGTACCGATATAGTGATCTGAAAAACACTGACGAAATGTTCAACTTTTTTTGGAACTATCCAAGAATGTTGATTGAAGAAATGTGTAAAATGTCTCAAGTTTTATCAAAAGTTTATATGGATGATATTTCTGAAAACATTGTTAATGAAATGGACCGTCTTAGAGCAATTTAGCCTGCAAATTTTCAAGCTGATCTTACTCCTTCCGAACTGTTGAATACATTAACCAGACATAAACTTGCAGTGTATTTTCCAATGTCTGCATTGCGTTGCGAATATTTTGCACCCTTCCTGTTATTGTAGCAGAAGTCGAGAGATCTTTTAGTCTCCTTGCAATATTAAAAAACTTTTTGTGCTTTACTATGACTCAATAAAGGTTATCGCACTTGGGAACTTTAGCTCTTGGATCCCAGCTTGCCCATGGGTTGGAGTTTCAGGAAATTATCAAACGTTTTGCGTTAAAAAAAGCACGAAAAGCACTACTGTAAGTAGAAATGCAAGAAGTTAGTATATCAATAAGTGTTTGTATGTTTTGTGACTCCGCTCTAAAACTGTGTTAAACTAGCAAATAGGTAATTATTAAAGGTCTAATACACTGAGCGGGCTCCTGCCGGGTTTTGAGTATTTAGAGTTTTTCTATTTCCTTTTAGGGTGGTTTCTTCTTCAATTTTGAGTTTTGGGGGGAGTCTTTTCGCCCTTCCTTCTTGTGAGTGACTTGTGGTTAGCGTGAAGGGAATTATTTAGGTGTTGGGTTGCCCTGGTTGACGGTGCTGGCTGCCCCCTGCCCACCCCGCTCCTCTCCTCCACTGGCCATGGAGGAGAGCGGCCTGGAGTTGGGGGGGAAAGGCTAGTTCCGCCAACCGGCGGTAGGGGCGCGCGGGTGGAGGCGAGCGCTGCGCGCATCGGGGCGAAGCTCATTCTGACGCCTGCGTTCGATGGGAGAGGTGCCTGTACCGAAGAGTAGTCACTAAGGGTTTTTGTATCCTGATGGTCGCCGATGCGCGTAAGATGCAACACGAAACTTAAGTGGGTCCGTCTTGCAATCGTGCGTATCTACTTCCTACACTGCCCGAGGCGGTTGGTGAGTAAAATGGACAGGTTGATTTAGCTGGTGCAGAAGAGACCCTAGCGAACATTTCTCGGGCGCGTGACTTCGCACCGCGCGGCACCTCTGGAGGGGGATTAAGCTCCACGAGGTAGTTGCGCTGGTGTAACAGGCATTCCTGTGACATGGATGGGTTGCCAGGCTTTCTCCACTACGGGAGATCGGCGAGAGTGGTAATCTTCACATTTGACTATTGAGTTAATGTGTTCGTTGACAGGGAGATTATGTTAGGAATAATGGACGAGGGGCGTTTTGTGCGCAGAGGATAAATGGAGACTTAGTAATAGTATCTGCGTTACTATGGTGCTTTGGCCTACCTTTGAAAGATGTATTTATAAGTATTGGTGCGTATTTGTAATTATAATCACAATTGTTGCTTTGGGTATTCAAGCGTGTTATGGTCATTGTCAGTGTTTTGAGGTGATAGGCGTAAAACAAGGAACTGACATTTTATGATATCAAGTGTAAAGAGTGTGGTAGCGAGTCGTGCATTTGCATCGAATTGTAATAAACCTTTGTAATGTGGGATAAGGTTGTTCGAATATTGTATCTGGAGTGCTTAAAATGCCAATACATGGTTTGTTCTAAAATGTTTTCTTCCTTGCTCAGGAATGTAAAGAGTAGATCCCTAATCTCTGATAAGCTATAAGCATAGGTCAGTAGATGCAAAGGACAGTAGTCCCATTTAACCTTGTTTGTTATCTTTGTTCGTTGGTATTTATGTTGGATAGGCTTAGGCCTAGTAAAAAGAGTCTGGGTAGTCCGGCTCAACACATCCAACAAAAGGTATGATACTAAAGCATATTCATAATTTTTAATAATAAGTCGTATAGGAAACATTTAAGGCATCCTTGTTTATTAGACAGTTTAAAGGTGTAAAATAAGACGATTGGTAGGGAAAGAAGCCCGGGTCACCATGCCAGCAATAGGGCCCGAGCTGGCTCTCGACGGCCCTGAGTGACACATCCCACAAAATAGACAATTGGCAAACAGTATGTATATATTTTGGATACCGCATACATACGTATTTCTGTATGCAGACAGATGTTTGCTAGTGAGTATGAGGCGTAAGGAACTCTAATGCTAGTTATTAGTCACATTTGACTTGTGTGCCATGTGGGCAGATAAAGGACAGCTGTAATACTATGAAAGTATTTTCATGGTCAGTGCTGGAATCTGATAGAAAGTACAGCCAGCTGAATGGTTTTGTTAGCAGCAAATCTAAATATGAATGGTAAATTAGCGACAAACAAAAAGTGTTTCTATTGGTGTGCAAATGGGCAACATTAAGAAAGAAAAACTAGGTCTGTGACTATTATATTGATTACAATCTGGGTTTAACTTTGCATTCAGCATGTCTAAATAGCATTTTCGGTCCCAATTGGTATTAGCACTTATTATTGTTTCCTGGGTTGAGCATTGTCACAGTGGTAGTGTTATGAACGTTTAATAATGCTGGCAAGAATATCCTTTTAATATTTGGTTTTCGAATACACCTCAGCTTGAAATATTAATTTAACAACTAGGCCTAAAACATGAATGAGGTGTTTTATTATGCATACATTACATACGATCAGAGTGTTGTAACGCATAAATATGTAAAACTAATTTGTCATAGTGTAGAATGACCCGGCCTCACCAGCCGTGTTTTCCTTCCTTTTTTCTTCTCAATTTTGATGTTTTTTTGCTTGACCCCAGTGTTAGTCTATCACCGACCACAATGCAGGCCCACGCATAAGAGCCCCCAACTTACTAAGGCAGCAACCAGTCACTTGGGTGTAATTTGATACTGTGTGTGCAGTGTGAAGTGAAGCCCCACATTTCATAAGTTGCCCGGTCATAGTGGTGAGCCAGTCCTGCTTTCGAGTGCAACTGCATTGTTTGTTTGCCGAGATTTCGTTATTTTAATTTAATAGTTTATTTATTCATTGTCTAGTTATAATTTCTAACATCAATATCTGTGAGGCTATGGAATGCCATCCTGAAGCAAGAAGCTATCAATTTTAAAACAAATTCATTTGTAACTAATCAATAATTATTGTGGTGGGCTACATAAGGCTAGTGTTAGCTTAATTTTCATAATTAATAATTTATTAATATTGATCAGTCAATTTTGTCATAGAGAGTTCAGACTACTCTTATTTTGTTCGGCAATGTATTTCATGAATTTTATCTTAAGTAACTTGTTGATGTAATTTAAAGGCCGTAGGTCGTATTTCACATTTTGAGTTTTGTATAAGTTTGATCTTTGTGGATGGCCTCAGGCATGTGACAGGTTGATGCCTGAGGAGCACATGAGGTTGGGCAAAGGGCCTTGAATCCTGGGAATTGCCCGTTGCTAAGTTTCCGGCGATGGCAGCAATGTATCACTCCGCCAGTGGCACCTATAGTATATTGTTTAATTCTATGTCAGTATGTTCTTTTTAACATAATCTAGACATTTATGAATTATGAATGCATTGCCAGGAATCGTACATTTTGAATTGAGAGTTCTGAGCAGCCTGTGTGGCATAGTAATTAAAAGAGTTCGGAAGGGATATGGGCGCTGGGTCGGAACCTATGGCACCTCTGGTCAGCCGCGCATGCCCTGGGCTGCTTGACCCACTGTGAGATAAAGACGTGTCGCGCCTGCGCTCGCGAGACAATGGGTTCACCCATGAGGGCGGGTTGACTACGTGATGGCGAGGGCCATGTGCCTAAGTTGAATTAGCTTCATTTTTTCTCCGTCAATTCACCATTTGATGGCAGTCACTGTAATTTATTTGAGTGGCACAGTAACATTGGTACCAGTTTACCAAGGCATTTGGGCGTGATGTGCACGGGCTTGAAGGAACTCTTTAATTTGTAAATCTTGCAAATGGCCTAAGTTGTAATAATGGAGCATGGTTTTTTTGTTTGTAATGCCAAGTAATTTTGCACTTTAGTAAATGTGCCATTCTAATGAAATCTGACTTTATTTAATTTCCGTGCTCTTGCACGCCTTCGTTACCCTTTTATATACCCTGATATGAGAGTTCTCTCTCTGCCGCATGTGATGGCGTGCTAGTTTGAAGAGACAGCATGAAACCAGTTTTTCTTTGGTAGTTAGTAGCGGATTGATATTCTAGTGTTCATACATACGTAATTCAACAAAGTAAATCAATTTTGCTTTACTGACAGAATAATAAATACAAACTAAATACTTTAATGCTCTTATACTTCGTAATCTTGGTATGTTTATAAGAAACATGTGGTCTAAATCTCAATGGAGATAAATTATCTTTTTTTTATAGAAGTTATTGTTGTGCAAATATATCATTTATGATTGCTTTTCACAAACATAATTACATATTTTATGAAATTGGTAGTTTGCTGCTTACTGTAGTAGACTAGTTATTTTTTTCATTGAAGCTTTCTTGGCACAAAAATTAAACAATACAAATAATCTAACCGATTCTAAAACAAGCCGCAGCTCTGCCATGGTCCGACAGTTGTTCATCGTTCAAGATTTTCAGTTATAGAATGTAAATGGTTTGACAACTGCACAATCCTTACCATATTTAAATTACCTTAAGAAAAGGCAATAATTGCACTCATGGAGCTCTTTCTGTGATACTCTTCTGAAGTTCACATGTGGTATTATAACTTAAAAAGAATATGTTATGCTACATATGTAAGTTACGTACTAGTATGTTCGTAAAAATTATTGCAATTAAAGAAACAGACCAACTCGAAACATTAATATCCAACAAGTGTAGTCGTAATTGTATTAAAGTTTCGTAATGGATTATTTCCATTAAAGTTATTCAAAATGTGAACATCAAACAGGAATCGTTCAGAGTCCTCTGCTAAGAGCTCTGCCTGGTCAGAGCTGTCTTGCGTTTTTCGAAGAATGGTACAAGAGAGTGGTAAGTGCAACTCTGATAAGGATTTCAAGTGCACAATTGCTGGTCTATCCGAGCTGCTCATTGTGTGTGGTGCCCGTATGTAGTTTTCCTGTAACACTTTCAGCTGGAATCCCATCACTTTACTTTGCTTTTAAGAACGTTTAATGCAAGTGTGTGCAAAAATAGGCTGCATTAAAAATTTCTTCCAGGCTGTGATATTACATTATTTTTGATAGTTTTGCTACACTACGTACATTGAAATTATATTTTGTCTGACCAAAATTAATGTGCATGAAACATATTATGAAGACAAACCTGAATTGTTACAAATTTATTAGAAGCCAATGTAAGCTCCAAAAGTTTATGCTGCTTCTGTCGTAACACTGAACCAATAACAAAGGGAAAAAATGTATACAATCCCTATGCGAAGTAGGAAAAATTAAAATTGATACTTCTAACTGTAGTAATGAAAGATATTTAGGTAAGGCTACAGCACATAACCACAGTGCCATTTAGGTCTGTAATTAATCTTAATAAAGAAAGCAGAGTACTATTATTATACTACACCACAGACAGTCAAAGAAGGATGTTTTTAATCAGCTATTATACATTAAACTGTGGATGACCGCTAATAAAGAAGTGTCACACTAAATGTATATAATATTTAACTATTTCAACAAAATAGCATTTAAGGGATTAACTAAGGTGCTAAATAATTACTTAAAAGATATTTTGGTTTTTCTGATAGCATAGTTCTATAATTGAGTCACATTTCTAACGGTAAATGTGCTGATATGGAGAGTGACAAAGATCCAAAACTTCTTACGATAATGATGTAGTCAGGATTTTATTTCTGAGGTTGTTCGCTAATGCCACTCTCAAATATAGAACTTTTAAATCCTAATGTACAAACGGAGACATCTTAATACTAATTGATAGAATGTAAAAACATAAGATGATGGTAGGTAATATATAATACATAATATTAAAAAGTAAGATGTTCAAGTGTTTACCACACATTTCTTCCACTTTCGCTACATTTCGAGGCTTGCTCAGTATCCAAGAACAACTCACTTTCACTTTGCTCTTGAACCTGTAACATATAAATTAGCTTTAGATAGAGAAAGAAATATTTCGCTAGTTCAATGACCAGCATGTTAGAATCTACTGTTGTGCTGTTGTGTGCATGTGTGTGTGTCTATATGTATATATGTATATATATATATATATATATATAATATCCTCCAAGGACTTTTATTTCACGAGCTGCGAAGCGCACCTACATCATGCCTGTTCTTAGTGTCTGCGAGTTGGTGTACCTCCAGATACCTGAACTAATATAATTTAGATGTAGATTGATACTAATCTGTTTACCTGTGATCAAGGAAAATTGGTTTTAGAAGTTGAATACTCTTGAAATTTGGTGCCAGCTATATTATTGGATTGAAAACTAGTGTTTAGTGCTTATTACTATCAGCTGGCATATTTTTTTTGATAAACACATCCATTGGAATTATCATAATTACATTGCAGCTCAAGTTTGACATTTTGTTTCTCTATTTTAATGGCTGTACTATGTGACAGTACTGTGTTCGCATAGATCTTGTGTTTTTAATGTCTGTGGTAAGTAGAGATTCTGTAATTATTTTTCAAGTTTCTCATTGTATCTCTGTACTGTAGTTAGTTATTTTATGTCAAAAAAGGGGAGAAATGGAACAGGGCAATGCTTACTTCAGTCAATGTTGTTCTCACAGTTTTGTGTTTAAGACAGTTTTTCTTTACAGGTTGTAACACGTAAACGTTATGGGAAAAAAGTAGATATTTGGTCTTTAGGCATTATGGCCATTGAAATGATTGAAGGAGAGCCTCCATATTTAAAGGAAACACCTTTGCGAGCACTCTACCTAATAGCTGCAATAGGCAGGCCACAAGTACCTCGTTGGAACACTTTGTCCAAAAATTTCCAGGTAATATTTATGTTTTGCTGTATTCAACTGTTTTTATCATAACTATATATTTTTAAAAATTTCAGATCTTTACCTTGGCTAGGTGTAGGCTTTTTCTTTTATTTTTTATTATGTTCTTTAAATTTATTTAATAATTTTTAACGTTTATCGAACAAATATATTAGGCAATTAATATGTTTATAAATATGCAAAACAATGGGAACCTTAGTGTGTTAGGTATTTTTCTCTAAAATCTATACCAGCATTTAGAATTTATTGTTAAGTGACACATGTGCTTTACACAGAGATTCTATAAATGTAAGAAATTCAATATTTCAACCAGATTGAGAAGCAGTAGTGGCCGGCATGTAAATGCATAGGTGCACGTGCACACCCAGTTTTCTGTGAAGCATTTTTGTAATATATTTCATACATTCTTGTTGTTTTTGTAGCAACAGTACAGTTTGAAATGTTTGGCTAACCAATCACAATGCACTAACTTTTTATCCTGTGAAGCTGCGATGTTGCATCACTGTACCGTGCACAACGGAGCTGTGCTCTTCTCTCTGTCTTTCTGCGTATGTGCACGACAAAATTACGTCGCCTCTTATGGGAGTTTTAACATTGAAGAAGAGCACAGACCAAACTGTGCTCATGCCCGATGATCGCGGAAACTGTTACTTCTTTCACCTAGTGATGGCAGCACCTACTGGCATTGCTAGTATTACATCCCCACAACTATAAAACACCTCGCTAGATGCCAGTAGTTATGCTTTATCTAATACCAGGCCAAACATACATTCTGAGCAAAAATTCGACACGTGCCTTGAGCAAACTAACAAGGAGGTGCTGTCGTTTTGAACGTAAAACTAATGTCGGTAATACAGAATGCAGGTAATGAATGTATATTCGCACAGTGTTTTTACATATTGAATCCAAGATATGAAATATTACTCAATAACCTTACTATAAAATAAAATTTTTTACAAAGGATGTTACAAATAAAGAACGTATTAGTATCATTTAATTGCTGAAAATGATAACTTTACAATCAAATTTAAACTAGGTAGAAAAGTAAACGTACTTAATGCTTATTAAAGAGTCGTATTGAAATTTGCCTGGAAATTAAATAAAAAGAAATAAAACAACTTTTTGTGCTGGTATGAAATTGTAACCCACATTTTGTATCATGAAATATTTAGTAAAACAACATGAAATTTAGTGTGTAGAAACAATTTTTTAACTGTTTTAAATAAAAGATTTTCTTTCTTAAATTATTTTTCGAGACAATATGTGAACACGCTTTATCTGACTTTACTTGCCGCAACTGATGAGAAGACACTGTGATTGGCAGTCTGGATGAAACTCCCTTTAAGTGAAATCACATTTTCTTACCCAGAGCAATTGTTTATGTAGTTTTCCTTGTCTGTACATTAATTTAAGACGTGCAGAAAAATTGCAATTGTAAAGTATTTGTATTTGGAAGTCTTTTGAGCTTGTAGTTCATTACATATTTGTTACATTGCGAATTGTGCTAACAGAATATGTGTTTAATACAAATCTATAATGTGTATATAATGATTGTTTCAATACATTTTAGATCTATGTTCATAACAGTTTTTCAGAATTCACCTGTGATGATCACTTATGATGTGATTCATGTGTTGAGATTTACACTAAATTTATTCTTACTTCATTTTTAGGATGTAGCAAACTGATAGTAATAACTATTAAAGTAAAATGTTTTTCTGAGATCTGTTTTAATGTAGCCTTGCAGAAGGCACTTATAAAAAACAGGAAAGAACAAATTTTTTTCAGATAACTGTTCTGCCTTTTCAGTAATATTTTTTTGCGTTTAATCCAAAAATATAAATTGCAGTCTTAAAAATTGTCATGATATGGATGCAGTAGATTGTCTGCTTATAGTTATTGTTTGGTAAATTTTAACTGTTTGAGATTATTTTTTTTATCAATAATTACATATATTTATTAACAGTGTATGAGAATTCAAACATGGGAAATCTTCTAAATATATGTTTGTGAATATTAATATTTTTAAGTTGTTAATTGTGTCACGAGGCTGGGCATGGTAAAAAAAATAATGTAAAAATAATAGACAGAATTAAATAGTTAAACATATGTGGGGATGTCTTTGTTTATAGTTATGTTATACCTTGATTGTTTTGTAACTACAGTGTTGAATGTGAACTGGGGGATGAACGTATAACTGAATTATTAAGCTATGCAAGCCTACGAGGTGGAAAGCAAATAAACATCACTAGTAAATAAAACAAGCATTTGACTGAAACATAACGATAAGCAATAAAGATTAATAAACTCTGTAATTATTAAAACATCACTGGGAGGTTAACATACGGTATGTAGCTCCTTAAGTAAAATAAAAACAAACAAGCACTTTAAGGATAGAATTTCCACCTTGTAGCCTAGCTACAATCATAAAGTTATAATGTATGGTAGAGCACAACAAACTAACTGAAATAAAATAATAACTCCGCTTGGCGAACTATCTATTGCGAGGGGTACAGAAAGACCGAAACATTGACTAACGTCCAAATACGGGTCACGTCTCCTATCTTGCATCACGCATGGGCTTGTCACTCAATCATCTGTTAATAAAATAAATAAAGTCAAGAGACCTGTTCTGCAATTAGGGGCTATCAATTAATGTTAAAGAGGACTACATTTCGACTACTTGAAATGAAAGAGTGAATTCAAATTATTGTAGTTTATTACAAAAGATCAAAATAAATTCTTACAAAAATAAATATTACATTAATGAAAATAAAATTGTACAATTTGAAAAAGATTTGTTATTAAGATGTGATGAACTGTGACCAGATATTACATTAAGAAATTATACTAAACAGTAAAGTGGTTTCTGGCGTTACAAAACAATCCCGAGGTTATTACATTATTTAAAAAACATTTAATAAAAGGCAATTGTACTGGCCAACAACAAATAAACGCGTCAACGTATCCAGACTATTAAACAAATACAGAACACGAAAGCTAAAAGGGAAATAATAATAATTTAATAATAAAATAATAACATGAAAGAATATTTATCATTTTGATGGTCCTGTCCAGCGAAGTCTCATCCATCTCAGGGCTACGAAGTCTTCTTATCCTGAAATAAATAAACAACTAACCGAAATTAGAATTAATAGTAATAAACAAAACTAACGAATTAAACTTAAACTAAACTCTTGCCATCTGGCCCTTAGGCCGTCGTCTCGCCCATCGGGGCATCGCCATATCCGCCTAAGTCGTAATCACGAAGTCTAAAAGATAGAGATCAAAAGAGAGCCATCCAAAAGAGAGCAAGCAAAAGAGCAAAAGAGAATAGAGCCAAAAGAGAGCGCCAAAACACGGCCGGCAGGTATTTATAACTACTGGTTGCGCCGTCGAGAACCTTCCATAATTTAGCTTCCTGGAATGGTCAGTAGCGACCATTCCAGATCGGCGCAACATCTACCCTCTCTGTCCCACTGGGCATGCACTCGTCAGCGACGTTTGACGTCACGGGCGGGGGGACTGTCCGAGAGCGGAACGACAGAAATGTGCAGTAGTGCACTTCTAGCCCGTACGTCGGCCCTACTAACAGCTGGTAATGTGGGACAGGGGAGCGGGGGAGCGTTTGCAGAGGCGTCCAGTGCCCTCGGAAGGCCGCCGTACGCCGAAGGTACCAGAAGGACCCACAGCACACGACCGCCCGGCGACACCGAAACATCCATCACCACACCCCCCACCTACCTACAACCTAACACAAGGCCATCGGCCTACACACACTACCGGGACACTGTCCGCAATGGAATTCACTAGCGCTGCAGGCTACCAGGAACAGTGAACAACAAAAACTCTACCTGAGAGACTGTGTGAGAACACTCTAGATTTCCACAATTCTAAATTCAAAGCAATGACTTCCCAAAAACTCTATACTCTTTAAAATTACAAACCAAAATAACTTTACCACCTATTTCGAGTGTGGATGAGAAGAAAAAACCAAAATAACAAAAGCCCGAAAATTAGCGTCGTGACACTACCTACCGCTCACGAAAGCTTGCGACCTCGCAAGCCACCCTTGACCTATCTCAGTATAAAATAAAACAAATTCTCATTAACAATTCCATTAATACATTTAACAAATGTTACGTCCATTATTTACGCGTACGGGTGCCTGCGGATCACGAGCTTACATAGGGGGAACTCAACAACCTTTGCCCCACTCGAACGGTACGAATGTTGGCCATTACACATCCACTAACAAAGTTTTTTTTTTTGTGTACAGTGTGGTGTGTTGTACAAAATTATAAATTCCATAAATATCTTTTTTTGAAGCGGTGCGCTTGATGACAGAAGCAGTTGAGGAGACGTGACTCCTCCACTGCTCAATCTCGAATTCTTGACAAAACATGGGTGGTTTCAGTGCAGCAGTCGCCATCTCCAAACTCTCACTCATCAAGACGCACTGGTACAAAAGTCACCACACTCCATTTTCTCATCCTAAAACAAAATCATGCCACGCATCAACAAAAATGTTTTGCCAAAACAGCCTTTACACCAGTTAACACTGCAGGTGGTGGTTACTACTGGGGCCTCTCATTTGAAATATTCTCAAAATAAATCAATACAAACAAAACAAAATTATCTTACACATTCTCAATTAACTCAAAATTCATATTAAAATCAAATCCAAACAATAAATCAAACATTTAAAAGGTCATGCAAAACTATCAACTTACCACCCAAAAGACAAACAAAGGATTAACAAACAGGTTAGGAACTATTTGGACCGAAACCTATCAAGGAAGAGAGAGGGAACTCGGTTCACGAAGCCCGCAGACTTCCACACTGTGGCGACCCCTCTCGCCACACCACCAGGTACTCAGCCTCTTCGCGGCCCCTTGAGTTCTGAAATCTTCATACTTCTTCTTCAAACAGTAAGGCAACGCCCAAACCCCTTGACGTCTTTACTCCTGAGGCGGCGCCCTGCCTGCCCCAGACACGAAGACACACCGCTAGTAGCCAACCCCATGCCACAGCGAAAAACTCCAAATACCTCACGACGACTTCATCTTCATCAACAATAGCTTCAAGGTCAACATCGTCAACTCAAGTACTCCTCAAATACACACCCTTGGTGTACCACCAACATGAAAACAGGGTGGTAGTAAATTCACCTTCACGACCACAACAGTTCACCCCACCACATCTGACAGGAACCTTCTGCACCACTCTACTCTTCTCAGGAAAAGTTGGTCTAAACAGTCCAACACTTCAAAAATTTCATTACTGAAGAAAAAGTTCCATCAAGGCCTCAACATATTGCTTCTTATAATAAATAACTGGCTAAAAGTTCAGTCTCCAAAATCTTCATTAACAAGTACTGGAATTCAACTGCAGTTTCAGTTGACGAAATGGACTTTCAAACCAAAAAGGAAAGGGAAAGGGTAGGATGCCCCAGGCAAACCTCCCATAGACAATTCCCTAACAGCAAATTACCTATATCCTATCATTTTCAAAACAAACCTACTGAAACTAATTTAAAATAAAGCAAAATTTTCAATATTTTAAAACATAATGATATGTACCAATATTTAATTATAGGCCACCAGAAGAACGAACACCAACAGGTAACTGCCGCGTGGCAAAGATAATAAACACTTTTACAATCAATGCAAAAGATATAAAAATTCAGAAATCCAAAATTTTAACTGGCAAGTTCTTTCAAGAATTATAAATTTAACTGTTTTTCAGTTATAGTGAATTTCATCACTTAAAATTGTTAATCTTTTTTCAAAATTAAAACATTTAACTGTAAAGATTTAAAAGATCTTAAACTAATTATGACTGTTATGTTTGCTAACACAAAAAAATACAACTAACTCTACTGCTTCATTGCTAACCAAACAGAACTCTCAACATAAATCATGAATTCTGAAATCCTACAAAAGTCATATCTCATTAGCCACACAAATTAACTACTTTAAATTAAGAGTAAATCCAAACCTACAATTAGTACAAAACTCAAAATGAAAAATTCCCCTTTAAAACAATACATTATTAATTACCAAGTAGTCCTGAGATCACCTATACCATCCTGAAATAGAAATTAACTAAAACAATCCTAGTACAGCTGACTGAAAAATAAACATTACGTTACATTAAAAGATTTATCTCCTTCACTGGACATCAAGCTGAAAATTCTTACAGAAAATAATCGTTTTTATGGTCACAAATCTCTTTTAAACAAAATTGTCTGTTTTCCACTTAGCTTTTAAAATTTCTCCTCTCCCTCGAAGTGACAATTAGAAATGTAGATGTAGTCCCCTATCTGATGTCCACTTGAATTTTCAACTTTTTCTAACAGGATACTGGATCTTGAGTTTCTTCATACTAGGTATTCTTTTTTTCCCCAAGGGTGCCCCATCACTTGAATCTGTAACACCCTTGTCCAAAATTCCTTTTAAAACAACTGTATTTTTCAATTTTATGCAACACATAAGCTTAAACAAAACACATAAGAACTATTAAAAAAAAAAACAATAAAAGAAAAAGATTAATTTTCTTAGGTCTATCAGAGCCACATTCGCAGGGCAAACAAAAATAATAACACAAAAAAACTTGTTAGCAAAGACACAGAGTGCAACACAAAACATTTTGTCCACCAGGGTCCGATACACAAGACAAAAACCTCACCAAAACATCTAACCATCAGACACATTCACTCACTTGGAATAACATACATAACCTAGAAGAAAAAATATTTAATTATTTCTTAATACTCAATAAACTGTCACTCAGAAATTCCACTAGACAACAAATAACTTTGACATCTTTCTAAAATCCTTGCAGAGTAGGCCTGTACCTAACTCCGGAAAAAACTCTCAAATATAACCTCAATGACAGTAACTATTTTCCAGAAACTGCCTCCAATCAAATTAACTTCAAACCACTCTAAAACAACACTGACGACAACACCTCTTGACCACAATCTAGTACCTCCAAAAAGCAAAATAACATTACCTCAAGACACATACAAAATATAACATTAAAATTCCTATAGACAAAAAACACTCAAACTAATCAATTAAATCTGCCATAAAAAACTACAATAAATACCTAACAGAGTTTCAGGCAAACCATAAATATTTCCATAGCCAAACCTACCTTACTTACTGTACACTTATCTTCCACGACAAAAACACAATCACTTACTTGCCTTCTTCTGGAGGTGCCTTAACCTGTCTCCATGAACACTTCTCTGGTGAGAGTCCATTGGCCTGGAGACCATAGTACACAATTTCCACTATTTATGCAGGCGTCCCCACATCCAGCCTTCTTCTATGTTAAATTACCTCAGTTCTCTCCAAACCTCAAGTTGGAAATGGTTTCTCCCCCATGGCTGGAGAACACCATCCAACACTCACTCCACTATAAAAATTACTGGCTGTCTATGGCAGTCCATAAAAAAAAATACTGCACTGCTTCCTCTTGACTTTCACTGGAAGTCCATACTGTGCACTATTCACTCACTTTACTAACTTCTACTGCCTGAACTCTTCCTACCATAAAATACTTAATTTGTTACTAATTTTAACTTAAACCTACCAGAACCTATCATACAATTTATATCTTACCGATCTTTAAAAGTAACAAACTATCTTAAATGACAACATAAAAAAACACAAATACTTTAATAGGCCCTTTGCCTTCGTAACCTCACACAAACGTCAACAACAAAAACCTTGAACAACGAAGACCAATAAACTTTAACTCCACAACACCAAAACTTGGAACCTTAAACAAAACACCACGAAAACAACACTGCGGCACTCTATTATTCCTTAGAATTCAAAACTCGCCCTCGTAAACACAATTATCATATTACCATAGCTTCTGCTACAATGCTGTTTGTTGTGCCCCTTTTGCACGCAACAGCAAACCCAATAAACACTCAAATAAACATCATCTTCCACAATGTATACCTTTAAAACTCGATAGCTTTAACGCCGCAAAATACTAATCTCTTCCTCACGAAGCATTTACCAAGACCACAATGCTGACAAACAAGATTGACACATAACACTTACCATAAACTTACAACTAATTATAGTTACAACTTATGTAAAAAGTATTTCTAACAAACTAACCTTTCTCTTATTAACTAAATACATAAACAACTAACACTCGTAATTCACGCAAACAAAATCACGCACACCCACGACATCTACAGACAGAAAATAAAAGCAACATTCCTACTGACCCAGATCCAACGACGTCTAAACGGATCCACTGGTGCACTCTGTCGACATACTCAAAAACAATTACGTTTATAACTCCTACACTCTCCACTAGAATGCGCACGCTTCCCCTTTGCGACGCACTCGCGTCTCGTTCACAAAAACAAAGTCACATTACGTCACCGTGAATCAAAATAAAATTACGTGACCATGAAATAAACAAACCTTAATTCGCCAAAATAAGAACTAACCACAGCACAATACAAGATGGAAACCAAGTAGTCTATGCCCAAGCCTCCACCAAAATCTGTCAGGAGATTGGGTCATAGAAAATAAATAATGTAAAAGTAGTAGACAGAATTAAATAGTTAAACATATGTGGGGATGTCATTGTTTATAGTTACGTTATACCTTGATTGTTATGTAACTACAGTGTTGAATGTGGACTGGGGGATGAACGTATAACTGAATTATTAAGCTATGCTAGACTACGAGGTGGAAAGCAAATAAACATCACTAGTAAATAAAACAAGCATTTGACTGAAACATAACGATAAGCAATAAAGATTAATAAACTCTGTAATTATTAAAACAACACTGGGGGGTTAACATACGGTACGTAGCTCCTTAAGTAAAATAAAAACAAACAAGCACTTTAAAGATAGAATTTCCACCTTGTAGCCTAGCTACAATCATAGAGTTATAATGTATGGTAGAGCACAACAAACTAACTGAAATAAAATAATAACTCCGCTTGGCGAACTATCTATTGCGAGGGGTACAGAAAGACCGAAACATAGACTAACGTCCCAATACGGGTCGCGTCTCCTATCTTGCATCACGCATGTGCTTGTCACTCAATCATCTATTAATAAAATAAATAAAAGTCAAGAGACATGTTCTGCAATTAGGGGCTATCAATTAATGTTAAAAAGGACTACAGTTCGACTACTTGAAATGAAAGAGTGAATTCAAATTATTGTAGTTTATTACAAAAGATTAAAATAAATTCTTACAAAAATAAATATTACATTAATGAAAATAAAATTGTACAATTTGAAAAAGATTTGTTATTAAGATGTGATGAACTGTGACCAGATATTACATTAAGAAATTATACTAAACAGTAAATTGGTTTCTGGCATTACAAAACAATCCCGAGGTTATTACATTACTTTGAAAACATTTAATAAAAGGCAATTGTACTGGCCAACAACAAATAAACGCGTCAACGTATCCAGACTATTAAACAAATACCGAACACGAAAGCTAAAAGGGAAATAATAATAATTTAATAATAAAATAATAACATGAAAGAATATTTATCATTTTGATGGTCCTGTCCAGCGAAGTCTCATCCATCCCAGGGCTACGAAGTCTTCTTATCCCGAAATAAATAAACGACTAACCGAAATTAGAATTAATAGTAATAAACAAAACTAACGAATTAAACTTAAACTAAACTCTTGCCATCTGGCCCTTAGGCCGTCGTCTCGCCCATCGGGGCATCGCCATATCCGCCTAAGTCGTAATCACGAAGTCTAAAAGAGAGAGATCAAAAGAGAGCCATCCAAAAGAGAGCAAGCAAAAGAGCAAAAGAGAAAAGAGCCAAAAGAGAGCGCCAAAACACGGCCGGCAGGTATTTATAACTACTGGTTGCGCCGTTGAGAACCTTCCATGATTTAGCTTCCTGGAATGGTCAGCAACGACCATTCCAGATCGGCGCAACATCTACCCTCTCTGTCCCACTGGGCATGCACTCGTCAGCAACGTTTGACGTCACGGGCGGGGGGACTGTCCGAGAGCGGAACGACAGAAATGTGCAGTAGTGCACTTCTAGCCCGTACGTCGGCCCTACTAACAGCTGGTAATGTGGGACAGGGGAGCGGGGGAGCGTTTACAGAGGCATCCAGTGCCCTCGGAAGGCCGCCGTACGTCGAAGGTACCAGAAGGACCCACAGCACACGACCGCCCGGCGACACCGAAACATCCATCACCACACCCCTCACCTACCTACAACCTAACACAAGGCCATCGGCCTACACACACTACAGGGACACTGTCCGCAATGGAATTCACTAGCGCTGCAGTCCAACAAACTCTGCAGGCTACCAGGAACAGTGAACAACAAAAACTCTACCTGAGAGACTGTGTGTGAACACTCTAGATTTCCACAATTCTAAATTCAAAGCAATGACTTCCCAAAAACTCTATACTCTTTAAAATTACAAACCAAAATAACTTTACCACCTATTTCGAGTATGGATGAGAAGAAAAAACCAAAATAACAAAAGCCCGAAAATTAGCGTCGTGACAATTGTATGGTAAACTATATTTTCTAATATTTCATATTGTTATTACTTTTGTATAATTGGTTGTGTTTTACTGCCTTCCTGTTGACTTAGGAACTACCTGTAGACGATGTGTGATATTGAAAAATTGGACAGTTACAGTTTTGTGTAGGCTATGTAACTTCAAATGTTTCGACTTTACTTTGTCTGTAATTTTTTTAAGATTTCCTATAGAATACTAGTATTTTTAGAAAATATGTGCATTTTTCTGAGCTACAAAAATAGTTTTCTGAAATTTTATCTCCTAGATTTAGTTAGGCATTCTGATAAATGTATCCAGGGTAGGTATTAATTCACCAGGGATTAGCCAAATTTCAATCAATCACATGCTATTAACATTGTATATATTTCAGATAAAAAAAAAAACTTTATTCAGATCATTTTCCAAACGTCTGGAGTTGAATTTTTTTTTTCTTTGAAAACTTTGTGACTTTTAACTATCACATGTGTTAAATTCTTAAACATAATACAGTATCACTTTCCTGTAAAATTTGTAGATAAGTGAAAATTAAAATCCACCGTATGTTCCTGCCTCAGGAAGGATCACATTGTGTGTGAGAGAAGGCCAAGATGAAAGTTGGGCCGGCGGCTCGATTAGCGAGACTTGGACTGTCGCCCGACCGGCCTGAGGAATAGATGAGGTGAGGATGAGATGAATGTGGAGCAGCAGTAGAATGAGAGAGGCAGGGGAAATGGGATTACCCCGAGAAAACCTGCCAACCAACTTCAATGTCTGCCACGTTTCCCACAAATGTAAAAAATTCTGGAACCAAAGCCACTGGGAATCGAACCTGGATCACCTGGAGGGGGGGGGGGGAGAGATCTGACCCATTGACCACTGCAGCCACATCGTAGACTAGTAAATTTATTATTTTTTATCGACTTAGTCTTTAATAGGAAATTGTTATGTGTATAATGTTCACAAAGCTGGTGTCGTTTTGCATGCTGGAAGCAATATGCTGGTAATATTACTGCAGTTGCACACTGCTTGTGACAATATAAGTGATGCCTTGCACCCTTAGCTGTACACTTATCTACTGATCTGTTATATCATATAACATTGTTCACGTGTTTATTTTCTCTACATATTTAATCTTTTTACATATTTTTTATTCACACGTGTATGGTACAAATTTAACTTTTGGAGGAAACGAAAATAGCAAAGGCAATGACTATGCAGGAATGCTATCATGAGACAATAGGTTTGTTTTACTCGCAGTGACCTGGCGTCTCTTTGTGCTCTTTCAACTCCCAGGGCACTCCTAGGCGTTTTACTTACCAGAAACAATATGGCGAAGGTCCGTTTTACTCGCCAGGTCAAGTAGGTCATGCTCCCGCCGCTCCACCTCGCGAGGTAGAGTTGTGGGGGCAAATCGTCTGCTAGATGTTTTCGCGCCAGTCTGCTACATCGTGGTCTGTTAACGTTCGTAGTGATATGGATGAGAATAACTTTTTATTCCAAACAACATTGGAAAATGATGGAAATATCAGAGCCGAAGATGGAGTGGTGTTATTTACAGCAGAATGTAATTATTGATTTTGTAAATGATGATTTTTCATTCTCTATTATATTCCCAATAACTACTGCTAGTTCGGCCATTACAAAAAGAAATGCACACACGCAGTAAAGCATTTTCCTTCGCCCTTTAAGAGTACAACTCCCTCTGACCTGGGTCAAAATTATTCCAACTCCACCAACTCCAGGGAGACGCGAGAGACGCTGGGTCAAGCGCGAGTAAAACAAACCTAATATCAAGTCTGATGTATTTACATAGCTGCCAACTCTTACGATTTTCCCGTACAATGTACGATTTTGCGCCCTATTGTACGGTTGTACGATTCATGAAAATTATTGTACGATTTTCAAGCTTTCCAGTTTTTTCCCCGTTTGCTTAGTTCATAAAGAAATCTGGTACTGAAATCCCATAATCTGGTACTGAAATCCCATCATTTCGGTACGGTAATGTGGTATGTATATCTGACTTACAGTGTCGTATATAATAAAGAAAACTGTAGGTTTGTTTTACTCACCGTGACCTGGCGTCTCTTTTTGCTCTTTCAGCTCCCGGGGCACTCCTAGGCGTTTTACTTACCGGAAACAATATGGCGGTCGAGGAAGACGAAGCGATGTGTCCAGTGTGTAACAAATTGGTTTCCGATGGCGTAAAAGCTGTCGAGTGTGAAGGTTTCTGCAAGAAATGGCATCATGCAAAGTGTGTGGACAATTCTGATAAAAATTTCGACATGATGAAAGCATTGGGTGATAAATCGAAATGGATCTGTACTCCTTGTTCAGACAAGTTGAATATTATATGCAGCAAAGTTGGTAATATAAATGAAATACTTTATTTACGTGAGGCAGTGCAAGATCTGTTAAAACTAATTCAAGATCTTGTGAATGAAAATAAAGTAACTAATAGTCGTGTGGACAAATTGTGTAATGTTCTCAAAGTAGAATCTGATAAACAGGTTCTGTCAATCAATGAGAAGAATGTTAGTGGTAAGAATTCAAATAAATTTAATGCGAGGTCGCGTCAGGAAAAGAGTGCCGAAAACATTCACGTGGAAAGTAACGAAAGTGGTAGTCATAATCGCGGGAATTCAAGGCATGACGTGAACCAAAAAACAGGGCCTGGTTTCATGGACAGCAGCGTCATTGATAATGAATTTCCACCACTCGTACAAAGCAACAAGACTGTAAGTAAGATTGATGAAAGACACTGTGCGAATAAGACGAAAAGTAAACTTCAACAAAACAGGTCGGTACCTATATTTGGTACAAAGAGTGAAGACACACTTGTATCAGCTAGAATTCGTAGTGTAGAAAAACTCTCATGGATTTTTGTGTCGAGACTGCAGCCTAGTGTTACGCAAGAAGACATGTCTCAGTACCTAGTGGACAACGAAGTGAAAGGTGAAGTGGTAGAGTTACGAGCAA